>PVIH01005098.1:0-43085 GCA_004025045.1 Sigmodon hispidus
TTTGGTGTTCTGTAAGCTTCTTGTATCTTTATAGGCATTTCCTTCTTCAGGTTAGGAAAGTTTTCTTCTATGATTTTATTGAAAACATTATCTGTGCCTTTGAGCTGGTATTCTTCTCCTTCTTCTATTCCTATTATTCTCAAATTAGGTCTTTTCATGGTGTCCCAGATTTCCTGGACATTTTGAGTTATGGCTTTTTAGTTTTACTATTTTCTTTGACTGATATATCTAATTGAGCTACTGAGTCTTCCACTTCAGAGATTCTATCTTCCATCTCTTAAACTCTGTTTGTTATGCTTATATCTGTGGTTCCAACTTTTTTCTTCAGGTTTTCTATTTCCATCTTTGCCTCATTTTGTGCCTTTTTTAATGCTTCTATTTCAGCTTTTACTTCAGCTTTTATTTCCTGGCATGTTTCTTTCATAGATTTGTTCATCTCTTCCAACTTTTTGTTTGTATTTTCTTCTATTTCTTTAAGCCTATTTTTCATATCTTCTTTTAGAACTTCGATGATCATTGAAAAGGAATTTTTGGTATTGCTTCCTTCTGTTTCCTCTTTATTGCTCAGTTCAGATCTTGTATTAGTAAGATCGCCACTCTCTTCTGGAGTTACCATGTTGTCCTTTGTATTATTATGTAGTTTTTTTGCACTGATGTTTGCCCATGGCTTCAGTGGTTCACGATTAGATGGTTCCTGGTCAGTTGTGGCACTTGGGTTTGTGTGCCTCCTGTCACCTCTCTGGTCAGGGTCTGAGTTTGTCCTTCAGAGACCCCTGCAGTTGTTGGCACGCTCAGTTCGAGGTGGCTATGGATAGCCGTGCAAACTCCCTCAGCCGGAGCTGTGGGTATGGTGACCAGCAGTGATTATCCGACCCTGCTCCAGAGTGTGCTGGGACTCTGCAGACAGCACTGGTCTGGGAGTGGAAATGGAAGCTATGGGAGCTTAACTCTCCCTCCCAGGCTGGGATATAGGTCCTTGGGCCTGGTGACCCCTCCTCACCTCTGGGCGGGGTCTGAGTCTATCCTTCAGAGACCCCTACAGTTGTTGGCACGCTCAGTTTGAGGTGGCAGTGGGTAGCCGTGCAAACTCCCTCAGCCGGAGCTGTGGCTTTGGTGACCAGCAGCGATTATCCGCCCCTGCTCCAGAGTGTGCTGGGACTCTGAGACAGCACTGGTCCGGGAGCGGAAACGGAAGCTATGGGCCTTCGTTTCCTTTTGTATTGTTCTGTTCTTAGCGGGAATGTTTTATGTTAACAAAAATACTTTTTTTTTTTTAAATACCATTATCTACATCAGTCCAATACAATATAAAAATTAGTGACTAAATGCAGGTTCAAATGTAGTTTCCTAAATAAAATACTATAACATTCTTGATGTGGAGATCAAGAACATCTTTTAAGTCTTATTGTAATCCAGCAATCCAGCTATCTATAATAAAAGAATATCTTAACACATTAATTTTTACATAACTCCAGAAGCTCAGAGTCTGAGATCACAGAGTGCTCATGTCCTCTTTTACTCCTTCTTGTAAGTAAAATCACTTTACTAGTGTTAAACTTTTCAATGTTATTTATTCTTACTAACACACTAATATAACTTTTGTCTAAATAATTTTTCACTGGAGGTTAGAAATTTGAATAGGCCTTTAGGAGATGTAAATCAGTCCATGTCATCAGAGATACCTCTAAATATATCAAATAAACCTAGAAAGAATTGTTTTGGATGTGTAAAATGTCATCCCTGTATAACTTTGTTAACTGAGAAAAAGATCTTTCTTGGAATTTTTAACTGTTTATATTTTGAATTGCTTTTATTATCTGTAACTTAAATTTTTATCGATTAAAATATATATTGAATAATGTAATCATTGTTAAATACTTAAAAGATGAACAACTGTTCTAATGCTACTTAAATAAGTTACCTGTAGATTTCAAAATATTTATTTTTACTTACATATTACATGTCATCGCCATATGATGATCTTAAAATTATGATGTTCCCATCATACCCACAGCTGCTGCTGAGGGAATTTGCACGGCTACCCACCTTGACCTCCATCTGAGTGAACAGATAACTACAGGGGTCCCTGAAGGACAGACACAGACCCCGCCAGATGTGAGGAGGGGTTACCAGGCCCAAGCGCCTATATCCCAGCCAGGGAGGGAGAGTTGAGCTCCCATCGGCTCCAGTTCTGCTTCTGGGACCAGGTGCTGTCTTGCAGAGTCCCAGTGAACTCTGTAGCAGGGGCAGATAAAGTCTGCCTCTCACTATACCCACAGCTGCTACTGAGGGAATTTGCACTGCTACCCACCTCAACCTTGAACTGAGTGAACAGATAACTTCTGGGGTCTCTGAAGGAGAGACTCAGACCCTGCCCAGAGAGGTGACAGGAGGCACACAAGCCCGAGTGCCACAACTGACCAGGAGCCATCTAATCATGAACCACTGAAGCCATGTGCAAATGTCAGTTCAAAAAATTACATTATAATACAAAGAACAACATGGTAACTCCAGAAGAGAGTCATGATTTTACAAATACAAGACCTGAACTGAGCAATGAAGAGGAAACAGAAGGAAGCAACACCAAAAATTCCTTCTTGATAATCATCGAAGCTCTCAAAGAAGATATGAAAAATAGACTTAAAGAAATAGAAGAAAATACAAACAAAAAATTGGAAGAGATGGACAAATCTATGAAAGAAACATGCCAAGAACTAAAAGCTGAAATAAAAGCTGAAATAGAAGCAATAAAAAAGGAACAAAATGAGGCAAAGATGGAAATAGAAAACCTGAAGAAAAAAGTTGAAACCACAGATACAAGCATATTCTTGTATTCTACCAGACATTCAAAGAAGAATTACTACCATTACCATTACTTCTCAAACTATTTCCCACAGTAGAAACTGAAGGAATGTTGCCAAATTCCTTTTATGAGGCCACAATCACCCTAATACCAAGCCACTCAAAGACACAACAAAGAAGGAGAATTACAGACCAATTTCCCTCATGAATATTGATGCGAAAATTCTCAAGAAAATTTTGGCAAACCGTATACAACAATGTTTAAAAGACATTATCCACCACGACCAATTAGGCTTTATCCCAGAAAAGCAGGGCTGGTTTAACATACGAAAAACCGTAAATGTTATCAACCATATAAACAAACTAAAGGAACAAAACCACATGATCATATCCTTAGATGCGGAAAAAGCCTTTGACAAAATCCAACACTCCTTTGTGATTAAAGCCCTGGAGAGATCAGGAATACAGGGAAAATACCTAAATATAATAAAGGCAATTTATAAGAAGCCGACAGCCAGTATCAAACTTAATGGAGAAAAACTCAAAGCAATCCCACTAAAGTCAGGAACTAGGCAGGGATGCCCTCTCTCCCCTTATCTATTCAATAAAGTTCTCGAAGCTTTAGCTAAAGCAATAAGGGAATGAAAACAGATTAAGGGCATTCAAATTGGAAAGAAGTGAAGCTATTTCTATTTGCAGATGATATGATTGTATACATAAGCCACCCACAAAATTCTTCCAAGGAACTGCTACAGCTGATAAACACCTTCAGCAATGTAGCAGGATACAAGATTAATTCAAAGAAATCAGTAGCCCTAATATACACTAAAGATAGAAGAGCTGAAAAAGAAATAAGGGAAACATTACCCTTCATAATAGCGCAAATAGTATTAAATACCTTGGAGTAACTAAAAAGAAGTAACAGATCTATTTGACAAAAATTTTAAATCACTGAAGAAAGAAATTGAAGAGGATATCAGAAAATAGAAAGCTCTCCCATGTTCCTGGATTGGTAGGATCAACATAGTAAAAATGGCAATTCTACCAAAGGCAATCTATAGTTTCAATGCACTGCCCATCAAAATCCCAATACAATATTTTTTGGACCTTGAAAGAACAATACTCAATTTCATTTGGAATAACAGGAAAGCCAGGATAGCCAAAACAATTTCACTCAACAAAAGAACCTCAGGAGGTATCACTATCCCTGACTTCTAGCTATACTATAGAGCTACAGTAATAAAAACAGCCTGGTACTAGCATAAAAACAGACTTGTGGACCAATGGAATAGAATTGAGGATCCACACATTAACCCAAAAACCTATGAACACCTGATCTTTGACAAAGATGCCCAAAATATTCAATGGAAAAAGATAGTATATTTCACAAATGGTGTTGGCATAGCTGGATGGAAGTGTGTAGAAAAAAGCAAATAGATCTGAGCCTGTCACCCTGCACAAAACTCAAATCCAAGTGGATCTAAGACTTCAACTTAAACCCAGCCACTTTAAACTTGATAGAAAAGAAAGTGATAAGTATACTTCTACGAATTGGCACAGGAGACCACTTCCTAAATATAACACCAGCAGCACAGACACTAAGACCAACAATCAATAAGTGGGATGTCTTGAAGCTAGGAAGCTTCTGCAAAGCCAAGGACACTGTCAATAGGACAAAAGGACAGCAGATTGGCAAAAGATTTTCACCAACCTTACAAGTGATAGAGGACTGATCTATATAAAGAGCTCAAGAATCTAGAGCTCAAAATCTTGAATAACCCAATCAAAAAGTGGGGTACAGATCTAAAAAGGGAATTCTCAGCAGAGGAACTACGAATGACTGAAAGGCACCTGAAAAAGTGCTCTTCATCTTTAGCCATCAGAGAACTGCAAATCAAAACAACTTTGAGTTCTCACCTAACACCTGTTAGATTGGCTAAGATAAAAGGCACAGATGACAGCCTATGTTGGAGAGGATGTGGAGCAAGGGGAACACTCCTCCATTGTTGGTGGGAGTGTAAGCTTGTTCAGCCACTTTGGAATGCAATATGGTGGTTTCTCAGAAAATTGAGAATCAATCTCCCCAAGGACCCAGCAATACCACTTCTGGGTGTATACCTTAAATAGGCACATTTACACTCCAAAGGTATTAGCTCAACTATGTTCATAGCAGCATTATTTGTAATAGCAAGAACCTGGAAACAACCTAGATGTCCCTCAACTGAAGAATGGATTAACAAACTGTGGTACATCTACACAATGGAATACTACTCACCAGTAAGAAAAAATGATATCTTAAAATTCGCAGGCAAATGGATGGATTTGGAGAATATCCTCCTGAGCAAGGTATCAAAAACCCAGAAAAATAAGCAGGGGATGTACTCACTCATTAGTGGTCTTTAAATAAACAAACAAGAAAAAAGCCAAGCATGCCCAAGCGGCAAACCACAACCACTGAACAGCTTGAGATCAGAGACACCCTGGACTGACCCTTCGGATCCCACTCCATCTATAGGAACACCTGACTCACTCTTGAGGGAGAGGGGACAAAACTGGATTTGCCAGGAGTGGAGACTGATCCAAGCATTATTGGGTCAGTGGGACCATAAGGACTGTCTGCTCCCTGCCCAGGGAGGGGGTGGGGAGTTGCGGAGAAGAAAAAATGACCTGATGTGGTGGGAGGGGGAAAGGACCTTGAATAAGGATATACAGGGTTGGAAAAAAAAATTCAGAGGGAAAGCTGAACACAAAGTAAACATATGTCTGGCAATCTTATTTGCATTATCACCCTTGATAAGTCATGCTTATGATTTTTATCTTCTTTATAGTTATTGGTAACTTTTCAGCATTTTAAATTCATTTTACTGTTTTGCTTGATAAATACAAAATAAACAAAGTAAAAAATTATGATGTTCCCATTAACACAATTGCCCATTCATGCTACTCATTTATTTACTGGAAAATAATTAAACTCCCTGTGGCCAAACCCTTGAAGAAAACAAGTCTTTTTCTTCACCCACACCCCTGCCAGAGTTCTTGAGTTCTTCTGAACAATGACATCTCTCTCTTTTTATTTTTTCTTAAAGTCCACTAATGAGTAAGTACATTCCCTGCTTATCTTTCTGGGATTATATACCTCACTCAGGAGGATATTCTCCAAATCCATCCATTTGCCTGTAAATTTTAGGATATCATTTTTTCTTACTGCTGAGTAATACTCGATTGTGTAAATGGGAAGATCATAAGAGTGGGTATGATTCTGAGAGGTCTGATAACTGAGTTTGATGGGGTGCATGATGTGAAATCACCAAATAATAAATATATATTATAATAAAAAACGTTTACATTTGTGATTCTTCTAAGATTTCTTAAAAAATTAACATTTGAGATAAATAATTAATTGATTGGTTCTTTTTTATAATGACAAATTTCAGCCTGGCAGATGAAGAAGTGAGTGAAAATAAATAACTTGTTTGCTCACTCTCTGTTAATTTTTAAGAAATTTTTTAGATGTGAATATATGTGGGTTAATGGGACAACCTGTTTTAGACTTCTAATATGTAAAATGTTTAATTATTTAAAAAATATAAAATACATGTTGTTTTATTACTTGTATTCTTTGAAATCTGTAGTAAAAGATTTCTAGCCCATCTGGCTTGTGGTCCTGACCTGCAGTCTCAGACTGACAAGCTGCAAATAATCAAAAAAGACTTATATTAATTTTATGTTGTTTGACCTACGACTCAGGCGTATTGCTAGCTCTTTCATCTTAGTTCAACCCATTTTCATTAATCTGTCCTGCGACATGGCCTGTGTCTTATCTATTTTTTCTTTACATTTTGTTTCTTTGGTGGCTGGATTATATCTCTTTTGAGTCTGCCCTCCTTTCCCCTATCTGTGCTCCAATTTCCCACCTACTTCTAAGGTGCCTGCCATAGGCCAAAATAGTTACTTTATTAATGATATTCACAGAAAACTGAAAGACATCCCACATCACTTAAAAAATAGAATGTAATTGCATTGTAGTTTCTATAATACTGAAAAGATTTTACTGAGATATATAAATTGTAAGCTCTAAAATAAAGAGATGAGAGAAGTATAGCACCAGGACACATATAAAAGGAAAACATCAAGAGAAATTGAAGATAAGTATCAAGATTTAAAACAATCAAACCATAACAGGACAGAAAAGAAACAGAGTAGAAGAACAAGTTCAAATGTATTCTAGCCCCACACTGATTTTTATTTATTAACCATTATGTGTTATTGTAAGTCACTGCATTTTAAACCTTAAAATTCAAATGGCTTATGACCATTATTTAAACCCTACCAGCCAACCACGTTTTAAAATTATATCACTTAAATGAATTTGCCTCAACTGAAGACACATATCACAAATATATTAGGTGCATTTGTGTATATTCCCAATACTCTAGGAGAGACTCGGCATGGTACTTTCACAGGCCAGAAGAGGAAACCTGATTTTCCAGAGCTGGAGTTACAGGAGATTGTGAGCCACTGGATGTACAGAAATCAAGCTCGTTTCTTCTGTGAAAGCACAAAATCCTGCTGAGCTATCACTCCAGCCTTAGAAAAAAAAAATATTCCTACAGTTAACAGAAAATGACTTCCAAGTGTTTGACACATTCTAGCTGGAGGATGTTGTTTGAAAATTATGTCATTCCCCAGTCCTTTCCTTGTTTTTTATGTGTATGGAAAACTTACTCATATTGTCATCAAACTCATGAAAAAGAAAACTTAATTAGTTCACAAATAAAATTGAAAAAAAGCAATGTGTCACTACATGTGGCTATTGACTTAGTGAAAACAATATTTTTTCAAGTTTACTATTTTATGTGGATTACAACAGAAAAAGAGATGAAAATTGAGCAACAATACTTGTAACATTTGCCTTCCAGGCTGAGAAAATAGATTAAGATAAAATTGAATATGATGGAAAATCCATAGAAATGGATAAATTTCCATCAAAGTTCTTGTATTTATGGCTTAGAAAATATCAAGGAAGAAAGGATAAAAAGATTATAGGAGCAAGAAAACCAGAAAATCTACTGTGAAATAGTCTTTCTTAGAAATGTCTACAAAAAGAAGACCAGAAAATGGCTTCATCAATCGACATGATAGCATATAAGTGGGAAAATTTAATGGTCCCACCCTGACACAAAGAACTACAGAAAAGTAAGGAAATGTTGTGAAAAGGAGAATTGTCCTCTCTTTGGGAATAATTCCTTAATGGTTGTCCAATGAAGACTGACCAGCCTTGAAACCATAGTAAAACCATGGAAAAACATCTTCAGAGGGTTGTAGTTATATGTTTATGCATGCATATATATGTATGAGTGCAACAATATTAATTAATAGATAATCAACTGCAGATGAAGAGGCATCAAAGGGATCAGAGTGACTTTTACTGTACCACTGAACTACTGTGGCTTACAAATTCTGAAAGAAAAGATGCAGAGAAGCTTGATTTTATTAAGTAGATACAGAAATTATCAACTTCTGCCATATGTGGTATCAAATATTTGTAACCCCATAAATGAACAGAAGAATGAGAAAGAATTTTTGAGTTCACTCCAGCATGGGTCACAGAGTGAGACCCTTCTGTAAAGAGTCAATACAAACTACACAAAACAACACTCAATATTATTTAATCTGTAAGTAAAGTATAATACTACTTACTAAAATGCATGAAACTATTTCATATATATATTTACATATGTTTTTTATTTGTTAATATTTCTATGATAAGCATTAACTTATTGTGCCATGTTTTACTTTCTTTGTGAACAAAAAAATAATATCCTCTATAATTAAATAGGAGCTGAATTCTGAGAGTGAAAAAGATCCATGAACTCAACTCTTGTTTATGTTCACTTATTTCAGTTGGAATACAAGTTTTCTACTTTGGGGTAAATTGAAACATTTGTTAGAAAAATAAAAGTAAACAATAGCACTTAGTGTGCCCACAATTAGTGTCAAAATAAAATACACATAGTGACTGTAGTAGTTTTGGGCGAAATCTCATACAATTAATACCAGACATCATGGTAACAAATAAACTCTGTAGTCACAGAGTTGTAAGACCAGAAACTGCTTTCTATTTCATTAAAAAACCTGTGTAAGTCAGAAGGGTCAGTCCCAAATACAGTAACTTAATTTCCTATATTTTGCTTTTATTGTGCCTAACCACCTGAAATCCTGAAGCTAGAGAGTAATGTGAAGCTAAACAACATTAAATTGCCTCTGTAAGACCTATCACTTAAGTCTGATCATAAAACATTATAAAGTAACAAAGAACACAGTGATATAGGCAGAGGTCTGACAATTTGGAATAACAGTGGGTGTGGTAGAATGTGTTCTGTATGTTGTAAATAAAGAACTGTTTGGGCCCATTCAAGGCACCATAGAAGTGAGTGGAGAATCAGAGGCAGCCAGGCAGGTATAAGCATGGAGTTAAGTTAGTCGCCACCTATCCCAAAGAAGAAGCATGTAGGAATCCAGGTGAGCCACAGGATGTGGGCCACGTGGTGGAAGATTAATAGAAATGGGTTAATCTAAGAAGAAAGAGCTAGCTAGTAATGTGCTTAAGATATGGGACAAACAGTGTAAAAGATATAAGCGTGTGATTTCATTTCTTTGGGGGACATAAGCCAAGCTTGCGAACCAGGTTTCAAACCTCCCCACCACGGACCGCGGGCAGGTCACAAACCTCCCGGACCCAAAACGGGCCGGGGGGGGGGGGGAACGTTCTACAACAAGTGGGTGGTTGGGTAGGCAGTCACTGTAAAGTTTTTTTTATCTATCTATCTGTCTGTCTGTCTGTCTGTCTATCATCATCTATCTATTTATCTATTACTATTTTTTTTTTTTTTTTGGACAGAAGGACAGGAGAGATAGTACAACGTACAGTTACACACTAATTTGAGAAAAATCTAGAGTGATGTTCTTTCAGACTTAGGTATGTAAATCATTTGAACCAATGGAAAATTATCAAGTATTGTTGATAAATGTTAGTTGCAGGTCCCGGGGTCTACTACATTCCAATCATTATTTTCCTCTCTGAGTGACCCTGATGGTGGGAGGATCAACGCGACAGGAGGTATGCAGAAACTGTGGAGGGGTGATTTGGGCTTTCTTTCTATACCATGCCTCCAAATTTTCATGATTGTTTGAGCGACACCAGAGGAGCATGTTTGGTTCTTTTCTCTACTTCACCCTTTTAAGGTTTGATAGCAGAGAGACAATAACTATTCATATCATTTCTACTGAATGAAATTACACTAAACAAACTTAAGTAGTTGTCTTTTCTGGTCCAGATCTTCTTGAGAATGTATAGCTGAAAGATCACAGAGTGGTTTGGCTACATTCTCTGTTTCAGTTTCATTTCTGTACCTGTGTTTGGGTAAACTAATTTGTGTGTGTGTTTATTTATTTTTTGTTATGAATAAAGTCAGTCATATTTTTTATCTGTGTATATCCTTGTTCAAGTTCCCTTCCCCTCTCCCACCCCTTCCAGTCACTCTCTCTTCTCCACATCTCTTTATCCCCTCCTCAGCAAGGCCAGGAGGTCCCAAAGTCCCAATGTGGCTCAGTTCATCATCCAAGACAGACAGATCTGCTTTCCTCACCCCAACATCAAGACTTGGTCAGGTGTTCCTCAGGAGGGAGTGGGATCCAAGGTGCCAGTACAAGGTTTTCTATATTTCTGTAAGTCTCAGGTTGGAAAAACAAAACTACAAAGAATTTACTTAATTTCAGCTATTTAATTTGATATCTTTGCAAATATTATAATTTATATGAATTTTTTCTCTATTCTCAAAGACAATAAACATCTTCTGACTTTAGAGATTTAAATATAATTTTGTTAGAAATGTCACTTGCATGATTCTAGGACAAATGCCCTAAAAATATCTTTATGATGATTTCAAAGGTGACCCAAATTTCTGTAACTATGCCAGGTCCCCTAGCTATCACATTGGTCCTTTAAAAATAAGTTTCCATTTTTAGAAAATATTCTTAAACTTAAATCTGTAATGAAACAGATATAAAACAATTTAATCAGTAATATTGAAAATGGCTGCAAGGTTTAATATATGATACATATAACTGTTTTCTACCTTAAGAATTTGAGCTTAGGTTCACATCTTTATGAAAATCTGGCAATTATAAGAATTAGAAATTCGAAATTGTAAAGAATTTAATGATTCTTCCAAAATATGTTAGTGGTCAGAAGTAAAAAGAAATAAATTCAATCCTAAATGTACCTTCAAAACCCATTTTCATATAGAAAGCAGTTTAGAGATTTATTGATCCTTTAGATGTAGAGTGAAGGGATCATGAGATAGGTTGTCTCAAGAGCAACTAAACCAGTTTAAGTTTACAGCATAATAAAATAACAGAAATTACCAGTGTTCAGGGGGCAACAAATGGCAGTGATCTCAGTTAGTTACCTCAGAGGTTTCAAATGGTAAAGGAATCTTGGTGTGTAAGCTATAATTGATAATGGCAAAATACTCAGTGGAGACATGAAACAGTGAAAATGATTCTCTAAGGACCAACAGTGATTCAGAAGGCACTCTAAATATGAGGCCCAGGATAATAATTTCCTTTGAATTATGTTCCTCATATCAGTGTTGAGACAACTTGGTTATATGAAAAGCTAATTACAAATATATTTGTTAAAATTATTTTGAAAAAGAGTACTCGTATGCATACTTTTCAACATGATTTGTAAAATATAATGTAACTCTACATTTAAAGAAAATACTGTGCAGTTTTTGTTAGAATTTAAACTTAACTCAAATCCAGTTATTAGCACATTAAAATATTTCAATTACAAGTTTATTTTCATTACATTTTCTTCCAAAATTTTATAAGTATTTATTTGAAATACACTAACTACATTCTATTTTCTTTCTTTAAATTTATTATTTTTTAATAGTCTCCTTTTTTATCCATGTGTCCCCTTGTTCAAATTCCCTTCCCCCTCTTGTCCCTCCCAGTTACTCTCTCTTATCCCCATATCCTTATTGTGTCCCCAGCAAAGGCAGGAGGTCCCAAGGTCCCAAGGTGGCTTAGTTCAGCATCCACTACAGGCAAATCTGCTTTCCTCATCCCAACATCAAGACTGAGTCAGGTGTTCCTCTGGAGGGAATGGGCTATAAGTTGCCGGTCCAAGGTGCTTCAGATCCCACGCTGTTCAGTGGTTGTGGTTGCAGCTTGTGTGTGCTTTGCTTTTTGTTTAAAGTCCACTAATCAGTGAGTACATCCCCTGCTTATCTTTCTGGGTTTTTGATACCTCACTCAGGAGGATATTTTCCAAATCCATCCATTTGCCTGTAAATTTTAGGGCATCAATTTTTTTCTTAATGCTGAGTAGTACTCCATTGTGTAGATGTGTAAACATATTTTGTTAATCCATTCTTCAGTTGAGGTTTATCTAGGTTGTTTGCATGTTCTTGCTATTACAAATAATGCTGCTATGAACATAGTTGAGTTAATGAATTTGGAGTGCAAATGTCCATCTTTAGGGTATACACTCAGTAGTGGTATTGGTGGATTCTTGGGTAGATTGATTCTCAGTTTTCTGAGAAACTGCCATACTGCATTTCAGACTGGCTGAACAAGCTTACCCTCCCACCAACAATGGAGGAGCATTCCCCTTGCTCTGCAACCTCTCCAACATAGACTGTCTTATGTGTCTTTAATCTTAGCCATTCTGACAGGTGTAAGGTGGTATCTCAAAGTTGTTTTTACTTGCATTTGTCTGATGGCTAAAGATGTTGAGTATTTTTTCATGTGCCTTTCATACATTTGTAATTCTTCTGCTGAGAATTCTCTTTTTGTTTTGAACTCCATTTTTTTGATTCAGTTATTCAAAATTCTGGACTCTAGTTTCTTGAGTTCTCTATATATTTTAGAGATCACTCCTCTGTCACTTGTAGAATTGGTGAAAATCTTTTCCCATTCTATAGGCTGTCATTTTGTCTTATTGACGGTGTCCTTGGCTTTACAGAAGTGTCTCAATTTCAGGAGGTCCCACCTATTAATTGTTGTTCTTGGTGTCTGTGCTACTGGTATTATAATTAGTAAGTGGCCCCTGTGCCAATGCGTGATGGAAGGTATTTCTCATTTTCTTTTCTATCAAGTTTAGTGTAAATGGTTTTATTTTGAGTTCTTTGATCCACTTTTATTTGAGTTTTGTGCAGGGTGATAGGGTTGGATCTATTTGCATTTTTTATACTACCATTCAGCTATGTCAACATCCTTTGTTAAAGATACTATCTTTTATCCATTGAATATTTTGGGCCTCTTTTTCAAAGATTAGGTGTTCTTAGGTTTTTGGGTTAATGTCGATATCTTCAATTTGATTTAATTGATCCACAGGTCTTTTTATGCCAGTACCAATCTGTTTTTATTACTGTTGCTCTAAACTTGAAATCATGCATGGTGATGGCTCCTGAGTTTCTGTAGTTGAGTAATTTTTTTTTTTTTTTTTGGCAATCCTGGCATTCCTTTTATTCCAAATGAAATTGACTATTGTTCTTTCAATATCTGTATAATATTGTGTTGGGATTTGGATGTGAATTTCATGGAATCTGTAGATTGCTTTTGGTAGGACTACCATTTTTGCTATGCTGGTCCTACCTATTCAGGAACATGGGAGATCTTTCCATTTTCTGATATTTTCTTCAATTTCTTTCTTCAGTGATATATACTTTTTGTCAAATAGATCTGTTACTTTTTTTGGTTACAGTTACTTCAAGAGATTTAATGTTATTTGTAGCTATTATAAAAAGCGATGTTTCCCAGCTAAAGCCTAGGGCCTGTCTGCTTGGGAAAGTCTGAAATCAGAACCTTGTGTTTGACTCTGGCCCCAGGAGAGGGATTCTCCAGACATACAACCCAAGTGCTAGAATCTGCTAACCTCTGATTCCACTGTGGAAACGAGTCTCAGTTTCTATGGCGTCAGTCGGTCTAACTAACTATATTTTTAAAAATAATTTTTTCTTCATCTATATGTAATATTAATAGTTAATGAAACCAGGTTGTTTCAACAGAACAGTAATTGATATATTAAATGCAAAAGGATATGTTAGAAAACTCAGTCATCAATTTTTTTAAAGCTCATGTTCATCATTTTCACTATTTTTTTTCCCGTGTAGAACTATTTATTTGTTGCCTAATTCACAATGAATTGAAGCCAAATTGACAATTATTTTTCAAAGATAATATTTGAAAAACTCTCCATAAGTTGAGAATGATTGTTACTGATTAAATCTGATGGTAGAGGCATTCAAAAATTTTCATTGCAAGTAAAAATATTCATGTGTTTATTTGATAATTTGCCCCAAGCAGATCAAAATGCATATTTGACAATTTCTTAGACACTGTTTATAAGCAGAGAGAATCATAGGCAAGATTATTAAATTGGGTTTGAAGAACATATAACAACTTGTCACATAATCAAAATATTGGCTTGAGTTTAACTCCATCTAATTAAAATTTAATATATTAGTAAACTGCTGTAAGTTAAATGTTTAAAATTTCTGTGTCAATTACTACACAAATTGTGGTTGTGTGTCAAAGAGTAGTTACAACATAATAGATGTATATGTTAATAATTTAAATTCACCTTAAATACATTTAAAATGTTTCTCAAGCATGTTATCAAGTCAGAGATCAGATCTTTTCAAGATATTAAATTTAGTTTTATGTATCTTGTATCCAAAATGTAATTTGTGAAAGAAGTGCTTGCTTAGGGATAAAAATAATAATAAAAAATTAAAAACACCTGTGTTACACAAGAAACATAATGGGAGTTTAGATGCCCAGAAATCTGGTATAAGGACAGTGGCTTCTATTTCTTTGGAGGCAGAGACAGAAGATCTACAAAGCAAATTGAGAGTAAGCATATCAGTGAACTGTGGCTAATAGAGAGAAAATGCCTCAGAGGCTGAAGTGAACAACTGTGAAAGAATATCCCCACATCTGGTCCCCATTAGCGTGCACCTCTCCCAACAAGGCCACATAATAAGTCTGACCACACATTTGAAAGCCATATCACTTTGAAAAGAAGATAAAGTGATTATATATTAAATGATATTCTTCTCGTCAACAAAAAAAGAAAAGCACATCTTTTTAAAAACAGAAAAACATTAACTGGGTAAATTTTTACCCTAGTCAGTTATAGAACATCAATTGATTGTTTAATCGTGTCTTTATGATTTACTGCTGAGGTGTTGTTTGTCAGAGTTAAAAAAAATCAGCATTCTGTGTAAAACAGATAAAATACCACAAGGAATGCTTTAAAAAATAATCTTCTCTAAACTTATTTGATCAAGATGAGTTTTTTTATGACATAAATGTCAAACATTCATATTTATCACACTATGGCTAAAAGCAAAATATCAATCATACCTATGCTTTAAAAATTTTATTGAATTTTTTTTGAGATTTCTGTATCTAAAATGCATGTATTATATCACTATGTGTGTTCATCAATTAAACAAATAAACCAGTAAATGAAAATGTTCTATTTTATTGTTTCTCTATGTACTGCAGCAAAATGTTGTTATCTCCATAATTACAATACCCACTGCTGAGCTGCAATATCCAGAAAAGGAAGTTTCTCTAATCCTCTAATACAAATCTTAGTCAGAATAGGAAAATATAAATGTACAAATACAGATAAAGGGATGAGAGGTCTGGCTGAGCAAAAACGTAAGGAATGTGCTGAAAATATGAAGTTGTAAATGTTCATAAATTTGGAAATGGCAAACCTGTCTCCTTGTTCAGCCTAGCCGAACGGGTCTGACAAAATATCCCATGAAGCCTTGAGGCTAAAATCAGACAGTCATGTACAGATTGGGGATTTAGAGGGCAGGAGAAATTCTCTAAGTGAAAGCAGCAATTTTTCACATCTTGACAGTAGTAAGTCAGTCGACAGGAAATCCCAGGAAGCTGGACATGCAGCAAATAAAAAGGAAAAGAGAAATTTCAGATTTTATACAAGCTTGTTGGCAAAGGGGAAGCATCTGCTCAGGATTTAAATGAGTAAATTGCATACTCCATATTAAGGATTCTTTCCAATTTACTTGTAGCTTTAAAATGAACCCATTTTAATTTTATGTAGAAGACCGTGCATATTTTCTTTGCGAAAAAATAGGAAATGAATTGTGTCTTTAAAACTCATTGAGCAATTACATATTCACATGAATAACAAGCAGTAATAAGTCAGTTACTGTCAATACCTGTGACCACCCATGCAATTGGGGCATATTTACCCAAATCATGACAGTGAAAAAATTACAACTCTGAATCTTCTTGATATTACTGAACAAAAAAGGACAAATTCTCATAATGACCAACCAAATTAAATTTGATTCAATACACTTCCATAGTATACTATATGCCTAAGTATATAATATGAAATTATAAAGTGTTGTTGATTAATATACTTAAATATTGTGGAGTTACAAACATGCTTCTATATGCAATGGCAAAGAAACTTTGGTCAAAATTTATGACTGTAAGTTCCCAGATATTCTAAAATGTTAGAACCAACCATCCACTATCATTATCAAACAATTCAGAAAGTCTAGTTATAATAAAATATTCTGTTGACTTCCATGTTTCCTATTACTAAAAATGTGTGCACCTTCAGTTGTAACACAGCTTATATCAATGAGTGATATAATATCTTTTTTCTATTACATATTTTTAAAGTCAGAATGTTTTATCTTTATTGCATGGGTTCTAGAATCTTTTATATTTTTTATTAAAGTGTTCTATTATGATTGAAACACAACTCACCCTTGATACAAACATAGTCTTGTACTAATATTTTGGTCTATGTTCCAAGAAATTATTTATGCTTTAATAATTCTTATATGCTTCACACTCGTGTCTTATATTTAATTGATTTTATTTTAATGTGTTTATTGCATTTCCATAATGTATTGTTGATTTTTTTGAAAAAAAGATTTATTTATTATGAATACAGTATACAGAAGAAGTTACCAGATGTCATCATAAAAGGTTATGAGCCACCATGTGATTGCTGGGAATTGTAAACTGGAAGAGAAATCAGTGCTCTTAACCCCCGAGTCATCTCTCCAGCCCTGCATTGTTGATTTTTTACATGACCTATAAAAAGGTAAGTATTTTCATTAAATTTTATTGACTAGAAAGAATATATAAAAATTACTTTAACAATAATCTAATTATTTTAATAGTTACATATAAGTTTTATATTCACATCTTTGACTTTGGATATTGTCAGTTGAACACTGTCATGGTTGTTTACATAGTAAATATATTTGGTAGCAAACAGTCTTAAGCTTTCAAGAAATAAAAATTTCAAAAATGTGTTTTCTTTTTAAAAAGCACACACAATTGCTAAATTTATTCTATATACTCAAAAGATATTAATGAAGGTATATTTTACATAAATTAAAATGTAAATTGTTAGTAGACAGTACTTTTCTTCCGGATTTACTCATGTTTTCTTATGTATTTTAATTGTGAAAATAAAAATTTTCATAAAGATTTCTTCTTTATGTATCAATGAAGGTTTATTAAACTTTGTTTAATGAGTACTACTGTCCAT
The DNA here is from genome assembly GCA_004025045.1 of Sigmodon hispidus. NCBI lineage: Eukaryota > Metazoa > Chordata > Mammalia > Rodentia > Cricetidae > Sigmodon > Sigmodon hispidus. The sequence continues at coordinate 17,435 of PVIH01005098.1, forward strand.
ATTTGCTATTGAGAATGTAATGTTTAAGAAAAATTACATATAATGAATTGTTTCATTGAATTTTATTATGTATGTAGTATAGATATATAACACCAATTAATGAAAATGGAGGCCATAAAATTGAAAAAAGAAAAAGGAAAAGTATATAAGAGGCTTTGAAGGGTGCAAAAAAAAGTTAGAAATTAAGTTTTATCAAAATCCCACTAGATACAAGAAAGAATAGTTTAAATTAACATGAATATTATTTCTTACTGTGTATGTTATGACTAGGTGAACCTACTCATTCATCACAAAAATATGAAATTATTAATAATTTAGTAATATTTTGCTTCTATCGTCACTAACTACTACATTTGTTTGACCTAAATTCTTGCTACTTGTATACTTCAGCCCACATTTTTCTTTCAGTTAGTATAGTAATTGTAAGTGTTCTTGGCATGCCTGGCGCAGGGTGAAGTAAGAATTCCTGGCATGTAATAGCCACAGGATGAAGCCCACATGGCCACATAAACACAGCATGCCCCTAGGTGTGGCTATGTAGATCTGAGCCCACTTCTTCTCTTAAAAAGAAAGGCCGTGTGGCACCTCTCTCACTCTCTCTCTGTCTCTCTCTCTGTATGTCCTCTCTCTGTCTTCCCTTCTCTTCTTCGCGTACCCTCCTCTTGTTAACACCCTAAAGTAAATTATCATGAGGCATTTGGCAGTGAGTGTGTGTGTCTCTCCCCATGTGCAAAAAACTAACAGAACAGAAACTACTGTTCTATTCTCTACCTCTATACATTTGAACGCTTAATTTTTAAAATATATTTTTCCTATGTATAAATAATATCATAAAATTCTTATTATTCCTGAGTTTGGCTTATTTGTCTGAACAAGTGTTCTTTAATAATATATATTAAAGTAAATAACAGTTTATTTTTTAATTCAAATTTGAATACATATTTATTTGGTAATACTGGTAAACATTACTTTATTCATTTATTTTTTATCAATCTGTTCCTCATTGAGAAACTGAGTTACTGCTACACTTTGCTTCATGTCGATTTATAATTTTTAGTTTAATTTAGAAGAATCTAAATGTTGTCCATTATTTTGTAAAAATGTTTTCAGTTGATCCTTTTCTACGTTTGCATTTATATTTTTGAAATTTTGCCCACATAAATATCCTGTTTTCCACATCCCTTCTTTCACAGACAGCTAGGTATAACACAATCTTACCCATATCATACACATTTGTGAAATAATTTATTTTATGAATTTTAATCAATTTCTCATTCTTGCTCTTTCTCATTCTGGCAGTGTTTCTTGTAGTTTTAGCTGATGTCAGTGTTACCATGAAACTAGAGAAGATTTTATATCCCTAAACACTTTGTTTTTAATTTGAGTGTTGCAATTACAGATTACAGAAAAAGTCCTATCACAGCTGGCTTAAATATTTACATTTTCTTACATTTATCTATGTGGATATGGCAAAGCAGAGACACTATTCTTTTAAATAATCTCCTAGGAGTTTCAACAAATCTTACTGGCTTGAAATTTTACTTTGTATATTAATCATGTTTACTGGTTCTATGATGTAAGGTAGCTAACTATTTCTGTAGACTAAACTAGTCTTTTTTTTTTTTTTTCCTTTCAGTTCTGAAAAATAATACTCATCTCAGGCTTTGTAAACTCCTACTGATTTTACTCAAATACATCTTCTAATATATAAATTATATCTAAAATTTCATAATAGCAGTGAGGTAGTGATGAGAATTGTAGAGAATTTCTCAATTTTGGTGGCCAGACACATTTTTTTCATTTTAAAGTTATTAAATATTTGTTCTTTTATCTGTTACAAGACTAATTATAGATTGTAAAAGACAATAGTGAACCTGTTTACTAAGATATAAGTAGAATGTAGAGAAGATACATTGAATGAGTTAGGGACACATATAAGTACTAGTTTAGGTATAAATATTATTCTGATACTTGATGATATGGTCAAAACCCCAGAGAGAAATAAAGTAACCTTACTTATTTAAAATGTTTTGCTCTTTCATCATTTTGGCTATATAAAATATTTAGCAGAGTATGTCCAAATCTCAAATCTGGCTCCACAGAAAATATATTCACTTATATTTTTTTAACTAAATAGTACAAATAATAAAAGCACTAAACATTTAGTACCTATGATTGTTTTAATAAATTTATAGGTGTTAGCAATCCATCTTAGAGTTGGAATTTTGGTATTGCTATTGCATACCAAACTCAAATTGCACAAATCTAATATGGCCACCAGCAGAGACATTTTTTAAGTTTTAAAAATCATTCTTTATTGAAGATTTTTCTTAATATCAAAATAGAATGTTTATTCAGATTCTGGAAATTATAGAAACCAGTAAAATGGCTATCTTAATTACCCTTTTTTCTCACTGCGATGAAATGCATCTTGAAAGCAAACTTCTATAGTCTCAGAATATATGAATTCATCATGATGAGTTCACTACAGTGGGACAGTCTCAAGGTGAGGCACTGATTTGGGTTTGATCCATATTTCATGTTTAAGGCAGGCAACATTAGCACCAGAGGTGCTGAGGGTCAGCCTCTGAAATCTCTCTCCTTTCATACAGTCCAAACTCCTAAGAAAGCTATAGTCTTTCAAACAGCACCTTACACTGATTGCAGGCACTCAAATTAGGCAGGGGACTTGTAGAGTATATTTCAGATGCAAATAATAACCACACCATCCCTAGAAACTCTCTAGATTAATGCTCTATGCACTTATAATTGATGCCCAGAAATCTTAGATTATCATGCTATAATGGATTCTAATAAAGTAAATCCATTATTTTGAAAATGACATTTTGGACAAACAAAATGTAAAAATAGTAAACTCATGCAGCAATTTAGTAATTTTGCATAATAGCCATGAAGTTACATTATATATGCGGATTAAAATATGACTTGTTGATTAGAGAAATGCTGCCAATAATTGATTTTTTTTATTTATTCAGATAAATGCTGAGGAGCCAGTGACTTTTGAGCTTCTCTTTCTTACTTAACTTCTACACTTTTTACTGGTCTACCTTGTATTTTATCATAATATAACTGCAACTACATTCTGCTGACCTCAGGAGTTAAAACATATCGAGTGAATCAATTGTAGCCCCTTTTGGAAGCTCCAGGCTTTGCAAACAATCCCTCATAAGGAGAGACTGACAGATAAAGCAATATCCAGAAAATATCTACTAGGCAGAACTTCCTCCTCTTTCATTCCAGTGTGTAAAAACAGGACATAAAAAATACTGCATCTGCTTCAAAATTCATCTATCTTAACTGAATTAGCAAACCTCTGTTCTGGAACGGATTGAGAAACATCATGAGAAGACATGATTTCCTTACCCATGAGAGAGTATACACTGCTTGGAGACCTGTTGAGGTAATTCTTTCTGTCCCCATAGCCTGGAATTCTCACCCCATGTGTCCTCTTTAAAATAACTGTGTCCCAGATGAGAAATAATATAATAAAAGAGATGAGGTTCTCCTGATTTTTGTAACTTGAAATGTTATTAAGCAATATTTCTAATGTAAACCACAGATGTCTTTCAAATTAGAATAGTTTGTCATCTTTCTTGTTAATGACTGGGAGTATTTATGGAAAATAGTTTATTCATTTTATAGCACCATTTCAATCTGCATGCTAGTGTCTGATGCTACTGTTGTAGCTCTGATTGTTTCAGATTCATTTTTATGTTCACAATCTTCTCATCACATTTTCAATAATATTAACTATGATGTTTCTGAATTATTAACAATACTGTTTGAATGTACCATGAATTCATATGTTCTAAAAATACTCATACCACTATGTTTTTCTTTCTCCGATAGGTTGCATCAGCCTCCTTTATACCACAGCCATACATTTTTAAAGATATTTTTATTGATTGATTATTTTTTATGAATGCATGTCTATATGCTTATATGTGTTGAGGCCTAAAAAAGGCATGGGATTCTTTGAAACTGTTCTGGTAGAGTAGCAAAAACCCTTAAATGAAAAGATATTTCTCCAATTACTATGTAATTTATTTATTCACTTTGTTATTGATAATTATCAAGTCCAGTTAGGGCTGGTCATGTGCAAATTTGTGTGTGATATCCACTGAAAGCATGAACAACCTATCAGTGACTCGAAGAGAGTCACTTTCCTTCTCTCTCTGGCATTGATTGTCAATTGCTTATCTAAGGGGACAGGAATTGAAGGACTCTCCTCAAGATAACTAAAATTTTGTCTGGCTTCTTCTTGTACAAGTGAACACATGCTATGAGTAGTCAAGAAAAGAATACTTTTTATTTATATGACAAGAGGATATCACTTTATTTATATTCTCATTATATTAACATTTTTATCAACCTATAAATTTTTGCTCCTTCTTAAGAGAAGTTCCCAAAATCTTGAATGGTAGGTAGTTGATACAAATGATTCATCCACAACTGAACATTCACTGTAAGTAATATTCAGAACTTTGATCATTTATGTGTCTGTGTAGTAATTGCTACCATGGTAAAAATAGCTGCTCTGAACTAAAGGTGAGAGCAACATAAATATATGGTAATATGCATACATAACTAGAATTGCTACATCTGAATCTTTTACAAAGGAAGTTTTGGATAGCATGCCCATTTATCAAAGTAAGAATAGTTGTTTATTTCTGAAGCCATTATCTTTTGGGTTTGGATACTATCTTACTGGGGAGAAGTCAGACTCTAAACTAGTAAATTCTGAAAAATAATCACAGGCTTCCTTGAAAGTTCTTTTTTCTTTTTTCAGACTAAAGCATTTAGAGCTTCCTTGTGTACTGATGAACTGCACCACATCCAAGTCATTTCAGAGAGGGGCAGAGGAAACTACAGAATACTTCTTCAGACTAAGGCTGCTGATCTCACTGATCGGAGTCACTTACACACTGTTCCTCTTCTTTTCTTACATGCCCTAAAATACACTCATAAAGCAGAATTACACAATAGGTTCCTCACTGTTCTTCTTTCTTGTCTACATCTTGACACTTTCCTTTGACATTGTAACAGTTTCTTTTCATCAGTAGCATTGACCTCAACACTACACTACCCACTGCTTCAAGGAATCAATGTTTCAGATGTGAAATGAGAAAACTTCCTTTCTAAAAGATTCAGATGCAGCAAATTTTATAGGAATTTCAAAGATATGATGTAGTTTCTTCATGCATTTTTTAGGAAGCCGATTATATCAATGCATACAACACTTACTAAAGTATTATTTAACCAATCACTCAATTAAGATGAAATCTGTGAGATTTTTTCAAATTCTAAGTTATGTATGGTTTATTTAATTAATAGGCATTTTTCTATAAAATATTCTATATGCATATTATACTTCAGATTAATTATTGTTTACTGAGTTTGTATTTACCAATGGTTTCTGCCTAAAAATATGTTGCTATGATAATTACCAATGGTAATCAAATATGCTTTATCTAGTCTACTAATGATCTCATTAGTAGTATAATGTTTTTATTTCTTTATATCTAGCAACCTATGGTTTCATAATTCAGTCTTTCCTATGCCACATATAAATAAAATCAGCTCTTATTTAGTTATGTACCTATATATCTACAGTTATGTCTTATGACACAATGATATAAATAAATTGAAATATATCTATTTCTGGATTATGAACACAATTATTACAAATTTTTAATTATAAACATCTAGAAATTATAAGGAATATCAAATAATATTTCTAAATGTGAAAAATTATTGATATTCCTTTCTTTCTGAGTTGTCACTAATGATAAATATGTAACTGTTACATTAAAAAAGACTACAAAACAGTTGATAGAAACAATAATCAATATATTGTTTTTTATTCTATTACTTTCATATATGAAGATATGATGGTCATTAAATTCAAGTTTAGATTATTAGAAATTTGTAACTTTGTAAAATTCTTTATCCATGTTTCTATTAAGTCAAGCTGTTGACTAAGTTATTGTCACTTGGATTATTTGTGGACTCTATAAACCTGAGTCAAAAACTGTCCATTGTACATTGCAAAAGTAATGTACTGTTATAGCAAGAATTAACACTGTAGTACTAACATTTATTCATTTGATGCATTTAATTTATTATACTTGAGTTTGAAGGTTTAAAAGTATGTTGAATTAATATGTGGAAAATAAAAAGCATAAAGGATTCCATCCAAAAATTATAAATACATTTAGAAAATGTTTAATTTTTAGGTAAATCTATATAGAAATTATATATGTATGTGTGTTTGTGTGTGTGTACTAAGACAGACTATAGAAGTGTTAAATTGTTATAAAAATAGAAAAAAGCATTTCAGATAATGTTATTGGTGACTGGCAGAGTCATATTTTGAATGTATAGAAATATATTTTAAGCTTCTGTATGTGTATATCATTTTGGAGAAGTTAGTTCCATAACATATTGAAGAAAAATATCTAGATAAAACTACATTAATTATATTTATATTTAAATTGAATATATATATGTATCTACATATGTAATATGTCTATATAATTACTACTGAAATCTTTGCTGTTACCTCTGAAACTATATTTAAAGTTTTCACTAAGCATACTTCATTGAAGAACACTTAGGAGTGCAATAGTAAGTGTTCTCAACTTATTGACTTCTTAGAAATGAGTATAAAATGGCCAGTTCTTAGATAGAGTTCAGATAAAGAGATATTTAAGAACTAGGTTCTCCAAGGATAGGCACAACTGTTCACTGACATGGGCAGTATGTGGAGCCTCACCGGGAGAGAACAGACTGTGTTTCTGTGCATGGACTGGCACTTTGGAGGCAGAGGAACACCTAACCCAGTCTTGATGTTAGGATGAGGAAATTGGACTTTCCTTGAGTAGATGCTGAACTGATCTTCCTTGGGACTTCTTGCCCTTTGGGGGGACCAGATGGGGAGATGGGGAGGAGGGAGGCTATAGGCTGACCAGGAGGCGTTGAAGGGGAGAGAGGGGGAGCAAACAAATAAAGGGGGAAAAAGAAACCATAATGTCAATTATGTCGATAGAAAAAGGAATAAGTGTTCATGTAGTTTTTCAGGACAGAATGTATTGTTATTATTTCAATAATAAGATAAATAAGAGATATATTAGTCATTACCCTAAAATTTGTAAAATGATAAAAGCCTCCAGATTGAGTGAAATAACTTGTTTCAAAGGAATAATTTGGAAAGTGATAAAGCAAAATATTTGCTGTCCTTTTCTCCCTCTATGATCATGTACATTGACATAAGCACACCTACAGCAAACTTAGATACCAAGTATACTCATGTCTCTAACTTGTCTCTCATCCTCTCTATGAATAAACATACAAGTAAAAAGACAAATAAACAAACAAAATGAATGAAATTGTCAGTGAACTGATGTATAACATTGACGAGAACAGAAGGGAAGATATTGATGTTGAAATCAAAGTTTAATAGTAATGAAAGCAGCATCTGGAACTGCTGCTTAGTAATCCTGACTTTCTCATATGCATAACCTTTTACCATCTCCCTGGGAAAGTCAGCTCGGTTTATCCATCTCTTCTAATTTTGTAAAGTTATGTGATGCTTCTTTGGGACAAGGTCACAGAGCTAGGTCTCTCTCTGATTCTTCTGCTTGCTTATTATGCAAGAATCCAGCTGACATTTTCTGAACTGATTTACCTCTGTGTCACCTCTAACAAAAATCTATGTCTCTAGGCATCAAACAGTGAGAACCTGAGTCCTGACGAAAGTTACCTGAGTGAGACAGTAGCTCAAATTGAGCCTTGATGTAAAGAAACCCTGAGCAAACAGTTTAATCAAAGCCTTCTTGCAAACCCTCACATGAAGGCATTCCAATAAGCTGTACTCAGGTTTGCGACTCTAACAAAAAAATGCTCACATGATCTTTGTTATACAAATATGTTCAGATGCAGGTTACCAAATAGTATAAAATTCTTTTCTGTTATATAACTTAATATTTCATCAGTCCACATTATTGAATTCATTGTTGGTTTGTGTGCTCTAGTGTTTTATGTTACTAATAACATGGATGTAGCACCTTAAATCACTGGAATACATGCTTCATAGAACAGAAATCTTATAAAACCAAATGCAGCTTTTTATAAGGTCTTACTAGCATGTTTACATGGATCAAAGAAAGTGAAAGTATCTTTAGTTATCAACAATTTATCACCTTCAGGTTTTAGTAAATACCACCAGTCAACCAATCAATAAAGTTATATAAAATGTGCACCTGATAGATTCTGTATTTGATCCCACAAAATCCTTTTTGGTACCCCCCAAATCTGTGTTTGACTTTTTATATTAAATTGGGATTTCAAAAAATAAGTTTTATCCCAGCTTTCATAGACAGAAAATAGCAGAAGAATGATTTGTATCAGAGAACATATAAGCAGATGTACTATATCTTATGGACATAACACTGTGTTCAGTAGTATCAGTTATTTTTAACTCTGTATAAGTATCACAGAAAGAAGCAACTTTGTGTTTTATTCTTTTGTTTGTGATTTGAGGGCAGAACATCCTGGCTGGATTCATTATGAATCATATTTACATTCACCTGGGGAACTACTAGGCTTACTCTTCTAAGGAAATAAAATTGTTTCTTAGCACAGTGTTATGTATCATTTCAAAATTTAAAAAAAAGGCAAAAAAGAAATACAATACTAAGAATCTGAAATATTTCAAGCAATTTTTATCCACTCATTTATTCATTTACTTGGGTAGTGAAAATCCTCTCATGACAATGATATAACATGAAAGAAAACACAGGGCAGAGTTTGGGTCTATTGCTATTGGGAGTGAAACAGTCAGAAATGCTGGTTACTGTAGTCTAATTTGTCATCTTGTTCACCCTGCCTTCAAACTTCCCACACATGCCTGGAAGCCAATATTAGAGAGCAACCTCACACATTACTAAATCATAACTTATGAAAAACATAATTTTTCACACATTTTTAAAACTTGAAATTACTTAACCAGGAGTTTAAAATTTAAAGCTAGAGCACTTGAAAAAGACAAGTGCATATCTGTAACACTGTCAAATGGGATTTGATTGCTCACTTCTTCTCAGGTTAACAGAACATTTGTAGAAACACCTGGAGGATATAGAGCCTACAGATATTACTTTCTTTTCTGCTATTTAGCATAGTACTTAAACACTGCTAAACTATGAAATTGGCACATTCAGATCTTGCTCTCACCTTTATCCTAGATACCAGAAAAGAATAGAGTAGTGAAAGTTAAACTCACCTGTGGGTATAAGTATAAATATTTACAATGCAGTTAGGAATTATGTTGTTCAATATAGTAGTAATAGTAGGTTCTCCTCTGAGATACATATCCTCATTGAACCTATGGAGTTGGCTAGGTTTAAAATATCAAGCATGATTTTGCTCTTCTTCTACAGGCATTGTCCAATTAGACAACTATTGTTCATTGCCACTATTATATTATTAGGGTTATCATACCAGACCAGTCATTGTTTTGGTTCAAAAATATTACACTAGTACTGAGAAACTTCCTATATTTCATTGGGTGGTGTAATCCAACCACTTGCATATATGCATCACTAAGTGACCTCAAAAATAAAATAAAAGAACACAAAGTTTGGAGAGAAAAATGTTGGAGAAGATATATCAGAATTGAAGGACAGGGACAATGGGTGAATTTAATCCAAGTACAATATATGGAGCTTGAACACTGACTGATTCAGCAGTTAATAGTAGTTGCTCTTGTTAAAGATCCAGATTAAGATTCAGCACTCACATAATGCCTCGTCGCAATCTATATCTCCAGTTCCAACAGATCCAACATCCTCTTCTGACTTCCATGGTGCAATACACCCTTTCAAGCAAAATATTCACACACATAAAAATAAAATATAAATATAAAAAGTAAAAGTCTATGCATTATAAAATTAATAAATAATTAAATAATTTTTAATAAAAAAGCAAAGCAAAGAGATATTCACTATTGATAGTGCCTAAATTCAGTCAGGTAATAGACATTTCTGTCATTCTTCCAACTTATTTTTCTCAGAAAACTCAGAAGAAAAAATATGTGTATATTGCTAAGGTAAGAACATTTTCGGTAGAAAAGCATTGTTACAGGTTCAGATGTAACTGAAGAAGATGCAGCTTTATGGCAGGTTGAATCTCTGATGTTTAGTTTTAAATATCAACTTGCAACACCCTAAAACTTCATGTGTAGAATGTTTCAATTAATGAGTTACTTGGATATTGTTGGTATGTAAGCATGCTTATAAATATCATCTTTTTTAATTCATGGTGTAAAAAGACACATTCCATTTCCAGTGATACCATTTTTAGCAAGAAATTTTAAACTATATAGAACAATAAGGTCTCCAATGAATTGGAATGAAAATAAGTAAGCCAGCAGCATGAGAGATTAATTTCTTTCTTGATGTGGATCATGATGTGACCAGATGACTACAAATCTGTCACTGTGCCTTCCCAAATAACATAGTTAGTCTCAAATTTTAAGAAAAATAAAACCTTTCTACCTTCTTGTTGCTTTCTGTATTGGTGTTTATAACATCAAAAGAAATAGAAACCTAAGCAGACATAAAATACAAGATTTTATGCTTATTCTTGCTTTTATATAATCAAAATGGAGTTCATTTGTTGCACCAATTTCATGTCTTATTAAAATGACAAAACATATGATCAAAGAAGCCTAAGGAAGGAAGGGTGTATTTTTGCTTATTGTTTGTAGGAATCAGACCACAACACTGTAAAGGGCACACAAGAAACAGCAGGAACTATAGTCAGAAGTTTCTATATAAGCCAGAACCACTCAAATACCAAACAGCCACTTCACAAACAATTGACTAAGAACCTTAACATGATAAGGTTATAACATGACAACATTATAATAGCTTAAGCATATTACTATTTAGCTCATACACTTAAATTAATCCATAATCTTATCTATATTTAGCTACATGGATTAGTACCTTTGCTCAGTCCAGCATTCTTACCTTGTTTCCTCTGCATTGGGCTGTCACTTGCGGTTCTGCCTTAACTCTTCCCAGAATTCTCCTGGTCTGATCACCCCATTTATATTTTCTGCTTGCCTACTGGCCAAATAGCATTTTATTAAACAAATGGAATGGCTGATTTTACCATCTACCAAAAATATTATGGTATAGCAAGAAACCCACTAATTTCACTGCCATGGTAGAGGAGGAGCTAGTCAGATAAAGAACAGATATCAGGTTCTACAAGATCAAGATCCATCCCAGTGACTCTACTTTATAAGAATTATAAATCTCCTTTAACTGTGTCTTCAAACAACTAGAGATTAAGTGTTAAAAAATTAGTACCTATTGGGGACATTTCACAGTAAATCTATAGAATTAGTATCATGTAGAAAAAAATAAATGTATTGTGCTCTATAAATTATATAAAGCATAGAATTTCAGTTGCAATCATTAGGAGAACATAGACGAATTATTCTAAATTTAGAATGACAAAGTCTAGTTTTATAGAATCTCTGATTTCTTAAGTCACATAATAGCAAATAAAAGGTGAAAGCAAATCTGAAGCTTTAGATTTTCTTTTATTTCTCTTACACATTATACTAATAGAAATAACAGAGAAAGAATTTATGCTTAGGAATTCATAGTAAGTCTTTACTATTCAAAACAAAACAAAATATCAAGCATTTTAACTAAAAGTTGAGGTTTTTACATAAAACCCAAAAGCAAAGTATAAACAATAGTAGTAGAGGAATGTAAAGTTTACAGCTATAATTATGTTTCACATTTTATAATACTTGCCAAATAATGTGATAAATGATGCTGAGAAGGAATATTCTAGGAATAAAGTTATTTATAACAACAAAATGCAGAAGTCTTACGACATCAGGTATTAGGCAGTAAATTATACCTTTTGAGTTTTTAAATGTCATCCTGCTGCTGGAGATGAATTAATTTCTCATGTTATATATTTAAAATACACAAGCTAATGTCAAATCATGAAATAATTATCATATAATTAGTTTTATTATTAATAATGGCAATATATTTAAGCTGTACTTCATAAGCAGAAAGGTTTTTTCAGTAAGATACACAGTCAAAATAATTTAAACACTTTACAAGATAATTAACTTTGTCAGGCTACTGAGCACTATTTATCATACTACTGTCATGACTTAACAGAAGGCAAAAAATCTACTAAATCTGAAAATGTGGCTCTGCAGTTTAAATATATTGGTTTTGTTATTCTGTGCATCTTATGCCTTGTAGTAATTCTCCTCTGGGCAATATTTTTATGCATATTTAGAGAGAAAATAATTTTTTTAGATTGTTGTCTATAATGTCATTCTTTTAACTGGTAGTTTTTATAACAAATATTGTGATAAAGACTATAAGCTGTTAAACTGTGATGATAAAATTATTTACCTGAGAAAACCAATCATCAAGATATCTCTGACTTAACTTCAGATTTTTCTTGCAAAAGTTTTTATTTCATTAAACATTAAAATAATAAAATCACATTAATTGAAAACAATTACTTTAAAATTTTATATGTACACAATATAACCTAATCATATCTACTTTTATTTGCCCCTTTCACTATCAACATCTAAAATTAGAAGGCAAACATGTTTTTTCATTTTCTTCTCTTAAAACTACTAAAAATATCATTCCTTCTTTATAAGAAAAGAAACCAGACAAAATTTTATTATTTTCATTTATAGAGAGAAATTTTACTAAATGAAAGTTTGCCTAAAGAAAGGTATTATTTATAAATAATAAAACAAAAACTTTGTATACATTTTGCTTTTATTAAAATATAGTTTATGGGTTTTTTTTTAGGAAAGACTTTTTAGTTATACCCTTGTGGCAGATGACTTATATGTTCTTTCAACCTTGTCACACCAGGTTTATTTTATATCTTCTATCTTTGTGACACTCTGATTTATCATTCAAGTTTGCTGGGCATTGAAATAACTGATTATAGGTTGCTCAGTGTCACAGTACAAGCAATGGACATAGTGATTGATTGGCTATCACTATTTGTTATGAAAATATGTAGTGATTGGTGACAGTGGAAATTACCATGTTTACAGCATATCATGCTGATTTGTATCATGGAAATATTACAGATTACAAGTAATAATTTTGTTATGCATAAAATAAAGAGATGACAGAGAAACATTAAGCTAGAAACAAAATAATAAAATCTATAGTTTGAAATAATAATATAAACCAATAGTAAAATATATAATTTGGAAAATTTGAGATATGTTAAAGAAGGTCTTTGAAAACTTCTCATCTACATTTGCTTGTCTTCTGAAATAACTTATGTCAACTCAACCAATAAATGTTTTACTCAGTTCTCCCTAAAATCTAGAAAGAACCTTATTATTAATAAAGCCAAAAAACCTACTTCATGCTATACTCAAATGCTTTGTTCAAAATTACTTACTCACTATAAGTTAAGAAGTAGCTGATATAATTCACACTTTCTTCCCTGTAAACACAGAGGAGAAATGGTCTGAAGCAGTTTCTTCCTTTTCCTATTCATTATTTTTTTAAAAGTAACCAAGTATATTTTTATTTCTTAATCTTCTTTCTCCACCTTTCAAGTGCTGTAAAGATGCATAATCATATTTTTCAGATGCAAGGAGATAAGTATATTTTTCTTCTTTATGGGATACTGATGAAGTAAAATTGTGGAGCAGGTGAGATTAAAATATTTTTGCAGTTATTTTGAGGTAAATTTTTATTCTATATGAGGAATATGCACTATTTATTTCTCATTAACATATAAGAGCAAATATAGATATAGTGCTAAGTACATTATGAATATCCTAGATACATTATCATATAAATGTATATGGCGCCCCTCCATTTACATTTACCTATACTCAGAGACTAATACTCTTTCTCCATTCTTTATGTACTTCTTGGCCTGTCCTATTGTAAGGCTTTCTTGAGCTTATCTAATAGCTTTCTGGACTCCCCTCACCTTACTTTCCTTCAACTGTGAAGAGACATTTCTAGGTGTCAGCCTCAGTCACAGTACTCTGCCTGCATCAATTCATTTGGTGCTCATAACATGTTTACAAGGTAGGCACATTTATTGTTCTTCCTATAAGAACTATAAGGGGGTAGTGACTCAGTGGATAAGAAAACATGCTATGGAAGCATAAAAGGCTGAATTTAGATCCCAACAAGTATGTAAAACTTGTCAATGGCTTTGTGCACTTGTCAAACCAAGGTATCAAGGTGAGATACAGACAGGAGGATATTAACTTCTCTTCATCCTTTGGATCTCATCTAAAGGAGCTTTTTCTTAGAGAAGTCTTCCTAGATTTAGTTAGGCTGACTTGGGTTCTTTTAAAGGGTCCTCTATTAAATTTTTCTGTTGCATGTATTCTCAGCATGTGTGTAGCAAGGTATTCCAATTTGTTTGGGTTGCTTATGGTGAACCTAAGTATAAATTATTAATGTGTGATGTATGAAACTCTGGACGAATTGTGAAAATAAAATAAAAATTTTCAGACCAAGCAATATTGATATTTTTATAATTTTTCAAGGCAGAATTTATTGTCTTTCAGTTAGGAATTTATTTATTTAGACTATTGAAAAAATATGAGTCATTTTAATATTTTCTGTAGTTTTTGATTTCCTATTCTTATGTTATTTTGTTCTGTGTCTTTTAATAGATTTATCTGCTCTCTAGACCCTAAGTGTGGTAGGAACAATTGTCAGGTACCCTGAATGTCTTTAAGGAAGAGTTACTATTCTAGCTTTCAGCTTTTTATAATTAATAAGAGTATGGCAGTTTTTGATAGTTTGCATGTTTTTATTTTCACAATACTGACCCATGGACAGTGGTCAGCCAAGCAACCAATGAATGGCACTCCAGTACTTAAAATATTGATTTGCTCAAAGTTTGAGAGTGTGTTCTTTAGCAGGCACTATTGAGTAGAATCAGGAAAATTTCTTTCTCATATAATTGTAATATTTATTTCTTGACTAACAAATATGAAGTCTTGAGGGTTGATCTTCAGTGTAGAAACAGCAAAAAACAAGCAAATAAAAAACAAACAACAATAAGCCAGAAAATAAATGCACATAGTAGCAAATTTAATTATCCAGAGAAGAGGTGGAAACAGGAGTATTGTAAATTAAAGATTATTTTTAACTATACAAGTTTCAAACCAGTAAAGGCAAAATTGACCCTATCTTTAAAAGACATCATTACCTTGATTTCTTGGCATTTCTTTTACATCAAAACAATATTTTAAATTATGTTACAGTTAGCAATTTATTTTATTAGTTTACATTACATGAATAAAAAATAGATTAAAGAATAATATTTTCATGCTCTGGTGATTACTATTGAAGACTGCAGATAGGCTAATTAGAAGAGAACCTTCTATGCATTCTGTTTTTAATTTATTTTTATTTATATTTATTTTTTAGAAAACAGTCATTTATTTTCCCATGTATTTCCTTGCTTTCCCCCCTCCCCCCTCCCAATCCCTCTCTGACTGCCTTCAAACTCCCTCCTTCCCACCCCCCATCCCCTACACAAAAAAGAGCCAGAAATCACAAGGTGGATCAGCTCAGTATCACTCCAGGCAGGTTTGATTTTTTTCATCCTACTGTCATGATTGGGTTAGGTATTCCTCTGGAAAAAAATGGGCTCTGAAGGGCTAGTCCACATACAGAAACAGTTCTCCCATCAAGGCTCCACATATTGCCCATGTCATTGGAAAGCTGCCTATTTTTGGAGGGCCTAGTTCCTGGATGTTCTTAATTCAGTGAGCTCCCCAGAGCTTCAGCCAACTTATGTGGGAATTTTCCTCATAAACCATATCCCCTTGCTCATATAGACTCTCCTCCCCTGCTCTCATCTGGACCAAGATCTCTGCCCAGTGCTCAGCCATATATCTCTGCCACTACTCCAATTCACTGGTTGATGTAAGTTCTATGGTATCACTTGGGATGGCTGTTATTTTGACTATAGGGGAAGTCTTGTCTAGGCGACACCTTCACTATTGGTTGGAGACAAATGTAGAGACATCCTATGAGCTCTTTTAGGTTACCCTAGCACCTGGTCTTTTTCCAATCCCACATTGGCTTCCTTTGTTAAGATCTCCATCTCAGAAGTTTGTAGAAGAGAAAAAGAGATAGAAAGCCAGACATGGGAATAAGAAAAACAAAACAACACAATACTCCTCTGACTTTGACTTTCAAAATGTGCTTTTGAAAGCTCAGTTTTCGTTTTGTATTATTGACTGTGTATTTGGCTTCACAGAGGCTTCTCAGTTTCAGGAGATCCCAGTTATTGATTCTTGTTCTTAGTGTCTGTGCTACTGGTGTTATATCTAGGAAGTGGTCACCTGTGACAATGCATTGGAGGGAATTTCCCACTTACTTTTCTTCTATCTATCTATCTATCTATCTATCTATCTATCTATATATATATTTTTAAGGGTTAAACTCAAATAGCAAATTCTTAACTAAATTACACAAAAAAGGAAAGACATACTTCAATAAAACTAGAAATTGAAACAAAAATATTATGACAGATATGAATGAAATACCTGAAAATCATAAGGACATATATTATAAATTTGTTTCAAAAAATTGAAGATTCTGAAAAAAAACTGGTGAGTTTTTAGATAACAAAATTAAATCAAAAGTCAGTTAATGATTTTTAACAAATGCATACTTTGTAACCTTGAAATACTTAAAATACTAATAAAATTCTCCATACTAAAAATAAAAAACAACAATAACAAAAACAAACACAAAAATATAAACTTACTACAGAATTCTACTATAATTTAAAAAACCAAGACAAATACATATCATATTATTCCATAAAACTTAAAAAAAATAAACCAAGCCTTTAAAAGTAACAAAGCCAGTGAAACCCTGATATTAAGCATAGTATTTCTTTTTTCCTTCTTTTAAAAAATTCATATATATATTTATTATTTGATGTTTTCACATCATGCATCCCATCAAACTCAGATATCAGACCTCTTAGGATCATGCCCACTCTTATGATCTTTCCATTTACAAAACTGCCCACTCATGCTGCTCATTTGCTTACTGGAACATAATTAAACTCCCTGTGGCCAGACCCTTAAGGAAAACAGTTTAGTGTGGCTGGGTTTATGTTGAGGTCTTAGATCTACTTGGATTTGAGTTTTATGCAGTGTGATAGACTTGGCTCTATTTGCAATTTTATACACACGACCATCCAGTTATACCAACACCATTTGATAAAGATACTATCTTTTTTCCATTGAATATTTTGGGCCTCTTTGTCAAAGATCAGGTGTTCATAGGTTTTTGGGTAAATGTCAGGATTTTCAGTTCTATTCCATTGATCCACAAGTCTGTTTTTATGCCAGTGCCAGCCTATTTATTTATTTTTTTATTTATTTATTACTGTACCTCTATAGTATAATTTGAAGTCGGGAATGGTGATGCCTCTTGAGGTTCTTTTGTTGAGCAAAATTGTTTTGGCAGTCCTGGCTTTCCTGTTATTCCAAATGAAATTGAGTATTGTTCTTTCCAGTTCTGTAAAAACTTGTGTTGGGATTTTGATGGGGATAGCATTGAATCTGTAGATTGCTTTTGGTAGGATTGCCATTTTTACTGTGTTGATCCTACCTATCTTGGAATATAGGAGATCTTTACATTTTCTGATATCCTCTTCAATTTCTTTCTTGAGTGATTTAAAGTTTTTGTCAAATAGATCTGTTACTTCTTTGGTTATAGTTACTCCAAGGTATTTAATGCTATTTCAGCTATTATAAAGGGTGATGTTCCCCTTATTTCTTTTTCTGCCTTTAATAAGTAGGAGGGCTACTGATTTCTTTGAGTTAATATTATATTCTGCTACATTTCTGAAGGTGTTTATCAGCTGTAGAAGTTCCTTGGTAGAATTTTGTGGATCACTTATGTATACATTCATATCATCCACAAATAGAGATAGTTTCACTTCTTCTTTTCTAATTTGTATCACCTTAATCTCATTTCTGTTCTCTTAATTCTTTAACTACAACTTTGAGCATTATATTGAATAGATAAGGAGAGGGAACAGCCTTGTCTTGTTCCTGATTTTAGTGAAATTGCTGTGAGGATTTCTCCATTTATTTTGATGTTTGCTTTCAGCTTCTTGTAAATCACCTTTATTATATTTAGATATTTTCCCTGTATTGCTGAACTCTCCATGAATTATATTATAAAGGAGTGTAAGATTTTGTCAAAGTCTTTTTCAATGTCTAAGAATATAATCATGTGTTTTTTCTCCTTCAGTTTGTTTATCCTTGCATTTCCGGAATGAACCTTACTTGATTGTGGGGGATGATATTTTTAACATGTTGCATACGGTTTGCCAGGATTTTGTAGAGAACTTTTTCATATGTTGTTAGATTCAGTTTGCCAGAATTTTGTTGATAATTTTTACATCAATATTCATGAGGAAAATTGGTCTGTATTCTCGTTCTTTGTTGCATCTTTGAGTGGCTTGGGAAGCAGGGTTATTGTAGCCTCATAAAAAGAGTCTGGCAATATTCCTTTGGTTTCTATTGTATATAAATAAGAGTTTACTCCATCTATGTTGATTGATAGTTTTCCTGTGTACTGTAGTCTAGGTTGGCTTCCATGCCTTTTTTGTGTCAATATAATGTCTGGCCAGGATCTTCTTGCTTTCATTGTTTCCATTGGGTAGTTTGATGTTATTCTGATAGGTCTTTATAGGTGATTGACATTTTTCCTTTGCAGCTCTTAGTATTTTTTCTTTGTTCTGTAGGTTTAGTGGCTGGATTATTATATTATGAGCAAACTTATTTTGTGGGTCTAGTCTAGTTGGTGTTCTGTAAGCTTCCTGTATCTTTATAGGCATTTCCTTTTGTAGATGGGGCAAGGTTTCTTCGGTGATTTTGTTGAATATATTTTCTGTGCCTTTGAGCTGGTATTCTTCTCCTTCTTCAATTCCAATTATTCTCAGTTTTGGCCTTTTCATAGTGTCCCAAATTCGCTTGACATTTTGTGTAAGACTTTTTTGGTTTTATTCTTTTCTTTAGCTGATGTATCTATTACCACTATTGAGTCTTCCACCCCAAAGATTCTGTCTTCCATCTCTTGGGTTCTGTTGGTTATACTTGAATCTGTGTTTCCAGGCCTTTTTTCAAATTTTCTATTTGTAGTTTTATCTCAGTTTTTGACTTCTTTATTGCTTCTATTTCATTTTTTCATCTTTTTGTATTCTTTTTATTTTTTTTATTTTCTTTTACAGATTTCTTCTAATTTCTGCTTGTATTTTGTTCTATTACTTTAAGGGAAATTTTATATGCTCTTTTAAGGCTTCTATTATTTTCTTAAAGCTATTTTTAAGGTCATTTCCTTCTGTTACCTCTTCATTGTTATGTTCAGGTCTTGAAGCTATAGAATCATTTGCTTCTTCTGGTGGTGTCTTGTTGACCTTTGCATTGTTGTATGCACTCTTGCACGGATATCTGCCCATTTTTTTCTCAATTCACTCTTGGTTAGCTCTTGATTGGCTCTTAGTGAGTTGTTGGTCTGAGGGCTGTTAATCAACTTGTATTTAGAGGGTTGGCTGCTCTTTTGAAGTCCAATGCTATGATGCCAATCGTCACCTCTTGACCTCTCACTTCTCAGCTGTGTGTTCAGGGACTTGCCTGTTCCCCCACTGCTATTTTGCCATTCTGGGGGTGTTGTGGTCCACACCAAAGCAAAGTGGCCTAGTGAGGGCCCAGGCTCAGATGGCAGAATTCACCTTCTTACCTCTGACCTCTCAGCTGTGCTTTTAGGAACTCCTCTGCTTCCCTGCTGCAATTACACGAGCTGTGGTCTGGGCAGACTGTGCTCCCTGCTGAAGTCTCTCACTTCTGAGCTGTGTGCTTAGGACCAAGGCTGAAAATATTTTACTCATGTAATACATTTTGATTATAATTTTCCTCCTTCTATTCCTTCTAGCTTTGGCATTACTCTGCCCCCATCTGTATCTAACCAGTCTTTGTCATTAGAAAACAAATAGGCTTTTAAGGAAAAACATTGAATTAAAATAAAATATAAAAAAAATGAAAACTAAATTGAATTAAGTCACAAGGAACAAAACAAAGAACAGAACACAAATAAAGGCAAAATACACACCCAGATATCCACCCAAACAAGTCAAGATCCACTTGTTTGCACACTCAGGAATCCATTGAAAATCCCTAATTCAAAGCCATTATTTATAAACAAATGCCCTGCCATTCAAAAAGAGAAAAGAATATATATGTACTAAATAAATTAGATATATTTTATTACAGACATAATAAAATAAAATGTAAAGTAATTTAAAAGTGAAATTGTATTTTAAAGTCCAACTTTATATTATAAGACAAGGAACTTCCAAATATGCCATTGAGTTTGTTTTCCATTGGCTACCAACTTCTGAGCATGTAACTTATCCTTAAAAGAAACTGGTTTTCTTAGTGAGATTCGCTGGGAGAAAACTAAATTTTCACTAGAGATTTTTATCAATTGGAGATAGCTTTGAAGTTATAAGAAGAGTCATGTGTCTACTTCTTTCTGTTCTAAGACTCTATCTGCATTTACACAGCCTATGAATGTTGCCTCAGTCTCTGTGAGTTCATACTATTCATTCATCCAGTTAATTTTGAGTGTCTTCTTTCCTTGGTGTCTTTTACACCTTTAGTTCTTATGAGTTTTTATATTATTTCTGTGTACTATTCTAACAAGTTGACTATCCCTGAGCCCCAAGGAGAGGGTTTTGATGGAGACATTCCATTTATGGTTAAATGTTCCAAGTTCTCTCACAGTGTGTATACTGTCTGACTGTTAGTATTTGTATTTCTTCTCTTCTGGTATTAAAAAAAAATCTTCACTGATGGTGGATTAATTAGGAACTAATCTATGAATATAGCAGTATATCATCTGGAGTCATTTAATTGCTATGTTCTCTTTAACAGAACTGTAGTATTTTGTTTTACAATAGGTCACTGGGCTATCAAGTCTCAGGTTTTCAATTATCAGAATAGTGTCATGTATGGGTTCATCTTGTAGAGTGAACCTTAAGTAAAGTCAGATATTGGTTTATTACTTCCACAATCTTTTTGTCTAAGTTGGAGTTTACATTTCTTATTTGATAGCCTGTACAGTACTTAGCCTGTACCAATGGCAGTATCTTGTAGGGTAAAGGCCCTGTGTAGGCACCAGCACATCTTAAAAAGTTCCATACCCTCTGTAAGTGTTGTCTTCAAATATAGGACTTCAGCACCAGTTTATAGAGACCAACCTATAATTTTTTTTAACAACATGTGTTGTTTAGGAATTCCCATGGTGTCTCTTTGAGAAAAAGCTCAATTAAATATAATCCATTCCCAGTATGAAATGTTGCATTTTGTGACTAGAGAGGCCCACTTTGAGCTCAATATATTATCCTACTATTTGGCAATTTCAATTAGGTTCTCTTTATATATGCATATATTTTACAAACCTTTTACTGCATTATTATTGCATTTTTTACTATATTTAATATTGTTATTATTATTTACTATATCCCAAGTAACCCTTTATTTTAGCTTTCTCTTTATGGAATACAGTCCTTGTTTTCTTCTCTCTTCCCCATCCTAATTGATCATCAGATTCCAGTTCCCAATCCCTAAACAACTCTGCATACATTCATAAATATCCATTTTACTTTGCTTCCAAACAAGATCTATCTCTTCCCCAAATTCCTTACTCTATACCTATCCCTTGTGATTTTACAGACTGTTGGTTGTCTATTATTGACTTAACAATTAAGGCCAATATATAAACAATTATATGTCATGTTTTATTTCTGAGTCATACTTACCTTATTCAGGTTTATTTTGTTATTTTTAGTTCCATCAATTTTCTGTGAATTTTGTGATTTCATTATAATTGTACAGTAATCCACCAGTATATAAATGTATCACATTTTCTCTATTCTTTTATCAGTTGAGAGACATCTAGGTTGTTTTCTATTTCCATTATGAATACAGCAGCAATGAACTTAGAGGAGCCAGTGTCTCTGCAGTATAATAAAGCAACATTTGGTTTTATGACCAAGAGGTCTTAGCTGAATCTTGAAGTAGATAAATGCTCATCATTCTGAGATACAGACACACTGATATTCACAGTGTAATTTAAGCTCTAGCAGTGCTTTTGTTATTTTGTTTGTTTATTTTAATGAATTTGAGCTCCTTTGTGATTGGCACATAAATGGTAAAACTACAATATCTTCTTCATGGATTTTTACCTTTTTTTATACTGTCCTTCCTTATCTTTTTCTAGTTAGTTTTGATTTGAAGTCTATTTTGACAGGTATTATGGTTGTATCTGACTGCTTCTTATGTGTATTTGCTTGAAATATCAGCTTTTCATCCTTCTGTCAGGAGATGATATCTTTCTTTGATATGTGTTTCCTGGATGTTGCAGAAGTATTAGAGTCTGTTTTCATAATTTTGTTTGTCTGTGACTTTTTATTGTGAACTGAGAGAATTGTAGATAGATATCAATGGGTACTGCTTGTTGATTCCTGTTATTTTATTGTTATTTGTGTGTGTGTGTGTGCGTGTATGTGTGTGTGTGTGTGTGTGTGTGTGTGTGTGTGCGAGAGAGAGAGAGAGAGAGAGAGAGAGAGAGAGAGAGAGAGAGAGAAGAGATATTTATTACTCTGAAATTCTTTAACCCTTGTTATCATCTCTTGGGTGTCAATAACCTCTTTAGTTTGGAATTTTGCTTCAAATGCAGTCAGTAGAGCACAGATAGATTAAATACTGCTTAAACCTTAAATTTTATTTTATCATTGAATATCTATAGTTTTCCATTTGTATTTGAAAGACTATTGCCCCTGTTAATGAACTCTGATATATTCATAAAGACAGGTTTAATGTCTTTGTCTTAGGTTTATGTTATGTTGCAATTTTCAGAGTCTGCTCTGGTGGGTGGCTAGCACTAATATAAACATATGGTCGTGGCTATTATGATTGTGTTTTAAACAAGTGTCTCAGCATCTGGATTAGGAAAAATTGTAATTCTAGGTGCTTATATCTATTCTTGTCTTTGAAGGGTGTAAACTTTGTTTCTTGGTTTCTTTTGCCTTCTCTGAGTCTTAAGTGACTATGCATTACTTGGTGAGGGTGTAATCACTGAAGTTTCTAAATAAAATGTATTTCTAGGTTATGGACTGTTGTATATGTGGAGTAGGGTGGGGAAATTGGATTGTGGTGGATGGTGAGTGAGAGTGAGGTTGTGTGGCTGAGAGGATGAAGATCAGAGGAAAGACGGAATTTGGGAATTCCAAGAGTATCTTCTTTGTTCCTTGAGAATGTACATGCAGATTGAGGAAATGCCATAAGAGTTGATCTGCTACACAGCTGACTTTAAGACTGGGAGATTAGATATTAATCAGAGGAGGACATTCGAAGAGATGAAGCTTGCCTACCTGCCTTGCTGCCTTATTTACTTCTTTGTCTGACTCAACTGAAGGGTTCCTAGGGAATGGCTGTTTGGATTTTAATCTGTAATAAAATTGTTTGCTAGGTGAGATTTGACTGTGCTTTGTGTTTCCTCTCTCTGATATTCTAGCTTTCCCCCCACATCTAGCTGTTAGATTTTATTTAATAACAACTAGAATTTATATTGCATCAGAAGTCACTAGCCTATATGGAAAGTAAATTGCCTTTGTCAGTTATAATTAGGATGCTTTTTTTGTAAGGTAGTGAATACTTGTCAAAACAGTAATTCATCAAAGAGTGTTTCTTTAATCTTTTTAAAATTAAATCTCTTCATGTATTTTACATACAAACTGTTGTTTCCTCTTTTTCATGTCTTTCCATTGTTCCCTTTCCATACACTCTTCATAATTTCGGGAAGGGCCAGGGCTCCCCTGAGTGTCAACAAAGCCTGATATGTCAAATTGGTGTGGCACTAAGCTTTTCCCCTCCATCAAGACTGAACAAGGCATTCCAGCATGATAAGTAGGTTCAGAAAAGCCAGTTTAAGCTCCAGGGACAGACCCTAATACTACTGCTGGGGGCCCCACAAATAGACCAAGCTACGCAACTGTCACCCACCTGAGAGAGTGCCAAGGTCAGTCCATGCAGGCTCCATAGATTTTAGTTCAGTCTGTTATCTCTTACTAGCTCAGGTCAGTTGTCTGTGTTGGTTTTCTCACCATGACCTTGGGCAGCACTTATTCATACTGTTCCTTCTCCCTCTCTTTAACTGGACTCCCAGAGCCCTGCCTAGTGCTTGGCTATGAATCTCTGCAGCTGTTTCCATCAATTACTTTATAAAGGTTCTCTGACGACAATTAGGATAGTCACCAATCTGATTACAGAGAGGTACTAGTTCTGGTACCTCTCTATTATTACTAGGAATCCTAGCTGCGGGTCATCCTTATGGATTTCTGGGAGTTTCTCTAGTATCAAAGTTCTCTGTAACCCCATATTGTTTTCCCTTACCAATTTATCTTCCTCATTACTCTCCTCCTTCATCCTTTCCTCAACTTGGTCAGCTTGGTTCCTTATGTTCTCATCCACATCCTCTCCTGTACATTCTCACTGCTGCCGCCCAGTTTCCTTAGGAAGTCTATCATCCCAGGGAAATCCCTGGGTCCCTCAGATTACTCTAGAAACTACTTTTCTGAGTTTTGATACTCTTGTTTTCATTCTTATATGGATATATTATGAGTGGACATGACAAATTGAATATACTTATGTAGAGTAGATATAGATGATATTTTTCATGTTTTGGAAATCATTAAAACTGTATTTTATTATTAAAATAGCTTCAAATTTAATACATTATTTCTTTACCACTGTCTATTTAAAACCTAACATAGTAAAAGATTATTGAAATATATACACATGTGCAGAGTCTAGTCTTGGGGACCTAGGTATGGGGGCACAACCCACACACCTCTATCACCATCCATTGCTGCACTGGATGCAGGCCAGCAAGAAAGACTCCTGCAGGTGGGTTGCCACCAACACTCTCCAATGGACCTTGCAGTCTATATCCCTCCTCCAAACCCACCCATCACCCTGCAACCACATCAGTTCACTGGGACACAGAATATACCAGTTCCTGTTAGATTGAGAGCAGTTCCATGAGACACAGTATCCACCAGCTTCTATTGAATCAAGAGTAGCTTCCTGAGACACAGAAACAGCCAGAACATATTAAGTATAGCTTTTTGGTTCACAGACACTGCTTGTACTAATTAGTGGAAGAGATGGGTAGACATCAGTACAAGAATAACTACAACAAGAAGAGCAATATAGCACTACCAGAACCTAGTGGTTCTATAATAGGAAAATCTGAACATTACAATGAAAAAAAAAAACAAAATATCAGAAGAAAATAATGTAAAAATAACTTTATAAAAGATGTTAGAGAGCTTTAGAGGTTATGAAAAACATCCCTTAAAAATCGCTTAAAATACAGACAAGAAATTGGAAGAAATAAACAAAAGCTGTGGGGTTAGTAAGAAGAGGGAGTTGTTAGTATGTAATTTTTGAAAAATATTTTAAATAATA
>PVIH01005098.1:43185-65468 GCA_004025045.1 Sigmodon hispidus
CCTATGTTGGAGAGGATGCGGAGCAAGGGGAACACTCCTCCATTGTTGGTGGGAGTGTAAGCTTGTTCAGCCACTTTGGAATGCAATATGGAGGTTTCTCAGAAAAGTGAGAATCAATCTCCCCAAGGACCCAGCAATACCACTTCTGGGTGTATACCCTAAAGAGGCACATTCACACTCCAAAGGTATTAGCTCAACTATGTCCATAGCAGCATTATTTGTAATAGCAAGAACCTGGAAACAACCTAGATGTCCCTCAACTGAAGAATGGATTAACAAACTGTGGTACATCTACACAATGGAATACTACTCACCAGTAAGAAAAAATGATATCCTAAAATTCGTAGGCAAATGGATGGATTTGGAGAATATCCTCCTGAGCGAGGTATCACAATCTCAGAGAGATAAGCAGGGGATGTACTCACTCATTAGTGGTCTCTAAACAAACAAACAAGAAAAAAAGCCAAACATGCCCAAGTGGCAAACCACAACCACTGAACAGCTTGGGATCAGAAACACCCTGGACTGACCCTTCGAACCCCACTCCAACTATAGGAACACCAGACTCACTCTTGAGGGAGGGGGGAAAAAACTGGATTTGACCAGGAGTGGAGACTGATCTAAGCATTATTGGGTCAGTGGGACCATAGGACTGTCTGCTCCCTGCCCAGGGAGGGGATGGGGAGTTCCAGAGAAGAAAAATGACAAGATGTGGTGGGAGGGTGAAGGGACCTTGAAAAAATAAAAAATAAAAAAAAATAAAAAAATAAAATAAAAGAAAAAAGAAAATCAAAAAAGGGAAAAAATAATGCTTTCAATTAATATAGGTTGGTTAATCTTGCTTGTCAATTTGGTGGGACTTATAATTACCATGGAAATTAATCTACAGTTCAATGAAACCCAGGAAAGGTTGACAATAGTTTAATGGAAATGGGAAGACCCACCCTAACTATAGGCTGCACCATTCCATAGGATGAACCCTGTACTGAATGAAAAGGAGACAGCAAGATGAGCACAACAGTCATTATTTTCTATTTCCTGGCTGAATTCAATCCAAACAATTACAAAACACCTTGCTGTATCAATTTCCCTGAACACTAATTGTGATCCAGATTAAAATCTTACTTCTTAAAAATATAATATATCTATATGAAAGCAAACTAAATCAACCAATAATGGGAGAGACAGAGCCCCAAATAATAATCTCTTAGCACCAAATGAAGTGCAGGAACAGGTTTCATCTAATTGAGTTATTGATGAAAGTGGTCCTATAGCAATGACCAAACAACCCAGACTATCGACAAGGTTATTGATTGCTTTTTACAAACTTTCAAAATGACTTAATTGTTGATAACAACACCTACAGAACTCACTACAGAAGGCAAGCTGGTAAATACATAGAACCTTCACTTGTGAGAGCTAGCATTTTTGGTATTGAAAGTAACTCTATGTTCTGCCACAGTAGAAATGCAAACCCCAACACAGCTAAAACCATTCATTCTGTAGGTATCCTTTCTGTAAGATATGCTAGTGAAATAATGGCACAAGATTTCAGAGACTAAAGTAAAATTAATAATCTTAAACCTGCCTCTTAAAGGTAAATACTGACAATATGACCAGATTTCGTGGAAGTTTATTGTAATTTCTGAATCCTTTAGTAATGTAAGTTTTTTTTATAATTATGCTTATATTAGCACATTTATATAATTTTTTACACATGTGTATTTTATTTATATAATAATGTAATGTAGTATGCTAGATGCTGAGAAATTTCTAAAGATTAATAAATCCTGTGATCCTGTAAACTATGTCCACAGTGAAATATTATTAAATAGCTTGAGAAAAGATTCTAAACATCCTTTATCCCACAATGTTACACTTGATATTCTTCTGTTACTCATTACTGATTTGAATTATGAGATAACAAGTTTCTCTTAGTATTTCTTCACTATTCCTTTCCAACTACATATTCTCTCACAATATTATTCATAGTATTCCATTGAAGATTTTATAAAACATTCTTCTTAGTAATTGATCTTGTCTTTGAAATAAAACTGTTCTTTAGTGTACTGTAAAATAACTGGAAACCTTCAGAGATTTTCTGAAAGATCACATAAAACTTCTAATTACTGGTAGGTGCTGACTCATCAGAAAGAGTAGCAATTATTTAAATCTACTTTAAGTGTCGAAATGTTATTGTGCAAATTTTAAATTATTTTAGCATAAATATTAATGATATTAAGAAAACATATTTTGAAAGTCTATGTTTGATAGACATAGTTATATGAATAACTTAATGGCGTATTATATTAATGGCAATGCAGTAAAGGACTATATATTGTTTAATATAATGAGGTAATTCACAATTCTTGAAGGCTTATAAGTTACTGAATATTTATGTACCCCAAGGTTTTATGCTAGAATCCTTACCTATAAACAAAATATATTAGGAACCTTGGTATTTTTGTGATAATTTCTCCATAAGAGTGTCAAATTTTGAATCCATTCTCTGGAAGAAGAAGAAATCCTGAAAATAACTTCTTGCTTTGGCATGTGACTTTATGGTGGAGGCCATATTGCCTTAAGAAATTCATCTTCACCAGACATTAAATCAATTCTACTGACATATTCTCTTTCTCAAAGAGTAACAAGTTTCTGCTGCCATAATCTACATAGCTTGAGTTGTTGTTATTAATTATATATATCACACCTAATTGTAAAGTAAAACTTTAATAACTAGAAGGTAGTACAGTTAGATATAGAGAGAAATTCCTTTTGACGTTATCATGAGAATGCTCCACTGTGCCCCTTTCTTAGGCTAGATTTTCTTCAGAAAGTTTTGGGATGGAAGTGATTCCATTATTTTATGTCTCTCATGGTCATCCTCTTAAAAGTCAGAGAGTATTTCTTTATCTTTCAAGATTCTTTATATTAACCATTTTTTATATGGCTGAATTTTGAGGGAACATTTGTCGATGTAGTAATATTTGTTCAAAAGATCATCAGTATACATTTTCCTGAGCATATTGGAGTAAAGCAGTAATGGTGACAATAAACCTGCCATAATAATTGAGATAATTACAAGATTAAGACAAGATATGGATACATCAGGGGAAACAGTCTAAAAATTATAAAAAAAATGTATGAAAAAGTAAATATTAAAAAATATGTAATGTATCCATGATTGTATATATGTAGATAAACATATGTACACATACACTGGATACAATCACATAAATTATATTACAACATTTATATTTTATTATACATGCTATTTGTTCCATTCAATTACTCAGTCACCTCTCAGTTTGAATTAATCACTTTTCTTTTCAAATCTTAACATCTTTGTTCAAGACAACAAATGTAGTCTTTCCTAGAGCAAGTACATGAGAAAAGCAATGCAAATTAATTATTTTAATGAAAGTAAATATAAAAAGAATATATATTTAAGAAGTACACAGTATGAGAGTGGTTTTTTAATGATTTCCAAGAGAAATTTCAAATTGTATAATATATTCATTAATTCATTTTCCACACCTTTTAGATCTTTAGGTAAAATATGAAGAAAAACAAGCTACTTAAACTAGATCATTAATGAGTTTTTGGGGTATAATACATGTTGATGATGAATGAGATAAAATAATAACAAAACAGAAAAAATAATACATAAGAGATGTAATTGTATTATTTATTTTTAGATTACATTGAATTCCTTCTTGTAATCATGAATTTTATATGGAATTAATAAGTATAACAATAGATAATACATTCAGATAAAAAAATTTAGATACTTCATAGTCTTATGATGATCGTAGTTTCAGTCATCATTTCCAATTCAGTATGTTCTAGTAGACCAAATACCATTAATTTTGTTATTTGCCATTACAAGTTACTGGTCTAATAAATATTCAAGGTGCTTTCATATCTACACATACTATCATTATTAGCCTATTTATGAATGATAAACTTTTAAATTTCTAATTGCTAGAAAGACAAGAATAGCAAGACTTTTTGTATGACGAAAACCTCCTTTCACAAATAAATCGTGATATTAGTTTCTTTACAACTGGCCAAAAGACCAAGCAATTGTAAATAGGTAACAGTTAGATGCTCTCTCATTTTGAAAGTTCATAAAATATCATTGCAAAATTATAGGAAATTAGAAATCTGGGCATGTTTCTTGCCTTCCCTCATATGTTTATTAATGCAAGTTAGAGTTCAAATATCAAAGTAATAAGACAACCTGCCTAAAAACTAGAAAGAATACTCAAAATAATTTCTAAAAACTTGATCCTTTACTAAGATTTATTTAATTCATATTTTATAGGTGAGATTGGATATCTTCATCAGCATTATATAATCACCCAAATTTTACAAATTATATGCCTTTTTACTCTCTTTGGTGTATACAGTCATGCAATGGCATCCTGTTGTAACTGAGCTCTTACTTGGTCTTGATGTTATAAATCTTCTGTTATACCTAATCTTCTGCCTTCTTTTTAGAGCTGGGTATCAATAGATATTTTTATCATATCTCTTCAACTTCTTGTTGTCAGCAAATTCATCCAGTGTGAATATTTTTAAGATTTTTTAAAACTTCATTGTTTTTATTTGAAGTAACTCATACCTTTTCCTAGGTTCATGGCACATTATTTCTTAGCATAAAGTAATTCTCTATTCTCTGCATGTATAGGTTACTTTATCTACAGACCTTCTGAATAGTATCTTGCTGGCTGACATATATAATAATGAGTAAGTTTTCTGTGAAAATATGCATGTTGGTTATTTGTGAAGCAACACATCTTCAATGAACTTGGGTAAATAATAGTGAGATTTTTAAACTTAACCATAAATGTTAAAATTAAATATCCACAAATAAGTGAGTGAGTAACACTTAAGAATTTTTTTCCTTCACAAAGAGATCAATCTCCAGGGAATTCAGTAAAAATATCTCCCTAGAATAGCATGATATATTTACACATGTCTACAAATACTTCATTTTATTATTTTTTCTTTATATTAACTAAACAAAATTGTGAAGGCTATTATTTTGGGATAAGGAGGACTATGGCTGTTGAGTAAAGAGAAAAAAATTATTGAATTATAAAGTAATAGATGACAAGTGCAATACCTTAATTAGCTACTGAAATCATTTTAGGGTCACTGCTTAAATAATCCTTATTTTTTTGTACTGTGAAGAACTTGATAAATTGTATCTTCTTCATCTGATCTATATTCTCTATTAAACCAGCGTTTTACACAGATGGAGTTAATGTGGGAGAAATTCTGAGAGCAATGACTAATGAGAAGATTTTGAGTAGCCAATTTTTTGCTCTCCTTGTGATGCATTACATAGTCTGGACAGAGACAAATAGCCTGCTCATGGTATTTTTCTTTAGAAAACCAGTTTCTCAAATCTATAAAATCTGTAGTAGTCATTAATAAAATGTAAAAAAGAGATTGATTGAATAGCATAAAGAGTTAAACTCTAAGAATCAACTATATCCAGGTCAAAAGCCCTGACAGACTATCAATTTACACAGTAAAAAGTTCTGGGATAAGAGCCAAGAGATATCACACTAAGATAAAGGGCTGTAAATGTTAAGAATGATGTTCTCTCTCTCTCTCTCTCTCTCTCTCTCTCTCTCTCTCTCT
The DNA here is from genome assembly GCA_004025045.1 of Sigmodon hispidus. Taxonomy (NCBI): domain Eukaryota; kingdom Metazoa; phylum Chordata; class Mammalia; order Rodentia; family Cricetidae; genus Sigmodon; species Sigmodon hispidus. The sequence goes on from PVIH01005098.1 coordinate 48,841, forward strand.
CTCTCTCTGCAGGAACACCTTATTTACTTCATTCTTTATTAACTTAACTATTTTTTCTTAAAATTTCAAAAGTAGATGGAGCAGAGTTACAAGTGTAAAAACGATAAGCCCTAATCTTTGTCATTATATTCATCAAAATCAGCAAAATTTGTAGAGACCCTGCACTATAATGTGTTATTGTTTACTAATTTTATATAAGAAAAAATTGCATTCTCTGTCATTTGCAACAGAAGAAACAATATCCTATTTTTTTGAGAAAGTTAAGGAACATAAAGATTAGGTTGCTATGTTGTTGACTGAGAATTTAATATCGATTTATATGAATGTTAAAAAAATGACAACCATGAATGGAAGGAGGACAAAGTATAGGCTACTGTGAGTTTGCCAACGTAAATGACACATCAGAGTGTCTAATGTTCAGCAAATGTAATGTAATCTTGATTGTAACATTTAATATACATGTGACTGATAAAAAAATAAAAAAATTCACAAGTTTTGATTGAAATATGAGATAACTAAACTCCTATTTATTAGTTGGCCCTGTGTATATGACACTTTAAAACTGTTCTGGATATCTTTCAGTAAAAAAAAAAAGTCTTATCTATTATTAGGGTGCCTGATGTGATGTTTAATTTGAAATAACCTTTTTATTATATTTTCTAATACTAAGCTCACATCAATTAGTGAAATAAAGTGAATAGGTTTGTTGTTATTCATTTGATTGTTTTTTTCCTTTGATGTTACATTATATGGCATGAAGAAATACAATTGTTAAAAAATATCATTTACTCACAACATAGATTTAAGTTAGTAAAACTTAAAACTTTGGGTGAGGGTGATACTTTACATTTTCTCTGTAGTAAAGAAAGGTATTATTCTACCATACATATCTGTTGAGTTATGTATTTCACCTTTGATACTTCTAATGCATGAGGAATATAAATATTTTCTAGATGTTGGAATTCTCAAGAAAGTTCTAGTACATCAAGTAAGGCAAAATATGAAAATAACGGAATGACAATGATCCTCAGTATAATTTCCTAGATTTTACCAAGCTGATGTTTCCAGGAAGGCAAAGTTAACACTCTGTTCCTGAATATACACATAAGCAGCTATAACTTTTATTGCTGCTATCTGTACTCTACTGCCGGGTATATATTACCACTTTACTTGATTTTAAGTTTGGCAAGTTTTAGATGATTGTCAAGATTTAATAAAAATCAGTATATGAAGGTGTCTTGTCAGTAAGCATTTATCAGATCAAAATTGGAGAAGTTTCCCATGTGTGTCACAGTTGGACAAATGAAGGACGCACAGTGGGCCATTTGAGGTTCTGAGAATGTAGTTTCAGTGTTTTGTTTTGATTTTCCTGATAATTAAAGCTAATTATGCCTAACATGAAAATGATATATTTCCATGAACTTTGAAATGTGAAACTTGAAGTGAAAGAGCAATAGCAGATTTTACAGTTTAATACTTGAAAAATCTAATGATAAACAAAAATAACAACCCCTTTTGGATGCAAGGCTCTATGTATGTCATAGAATTTCACAAATGGGAATTTCAAAAATTTTTAGTAAGACCGTAGGACAATGCTAACAATCAGGGATTCATATTTACCTTGCCTGTATTCAAGAATCACAAAGTAATTTTGTAATTAATCATTTAAATTTTAATCTACATGCTTGCAGAGGCACTCATTTTCAAAGAATATTAAATTACAATTTCACTTTAACTATAAATTCAACAGGCCATGCATTTGCTTTCATGTTTTGTTTGTATATTTGTTTTTCATGTTGTTGATGGCATTGCAACAGGGTCTCATGCAAACACATGTTGGGCATCAACTATTTCTGAATCTGAAAAATAGTCCTGATTTTCTAATTGTTGTACCACTCTCTCCTGAATTTTAGGTTTATAGATGCTTTTCTTTTTATGCCAGTATTTTGGGTGTTCTTAATTGAGAAATATCTTTGAAAATAAAAATAGATCCAAGCCTGTCACGCTGCACAAAACTGAAATCCAAGTGGATCAAAGACCTCAACATAAACCCAGCCATTCTGAACTCAATAGAAAAGAAAGTGGGTAATACCCTTCTACAAAGTGGCACAGGTGACCACTTCCTAAATATAACACCAATGGCACGGACACTAAGAACAACAATCAATGAGTGGGATCTCCTGAAACTGAGAAGCTTCTGTAAAGCCAAGGACACCTCAACAGGACAAAATGACAACCTACAGAATGGGAAAAGATTTTCCCCAAACCTACAAGTGATAGAGGATTGTTCTCTAAGATATATAAAGTACTCATGGATCTAGAGACAAAACCTTGAATAACCCAATCAAAAAATGGGGTTCAGAACTAAAAAGGGAATTCTCAGCAGAAGAATTACAAAGGGATGAAAGGCACTTGAAAAAGTGCTCAATATCTTTAGCCATTAGAGAAACGCAAATCAAAACAACTTTGAGATACCTGTCAGATTCGCTAAGATAAAAGACACCTATGATAGCCTATGCTGGAGAGGATGCGGAGCAGGTGGAACACTACTCCATTGTTGGTTGAAGTGTAAGCTTGTTCAGCCACTCTGGAATACAGTATGGCAGTTTCTCAGTAAACTGGGAATCAATCTCCCCACGTACCCAGCAATACCACTTCTGGGTGTATACCCTAAAAACACACAGTTGCACTCCAAAGGCATTAGCTCCACTAAGTTCATAGCAGCACTATTCGTAATAGCAAGAACCTGGAAACAACCTAGATGCATTTCAACTGAAGAATGGATTCACAAACTGTTGTATATCTACACAATGGAGTACTACTCAGCAGTAAGAAAAAAATGATATTCTAAAATTTGCCGGCAAATATATTGATTTGGAGAATGCACTCCTGTGGGAGGTATTACTAAGGCAGAAAGAAAAGCAAAGAATATACTCACTCATTAGTGAACTTTAAATGAAAAGCTAAGGATGTCCAAACTGCAAACCACAACCACTGTACAGGTTTGAATCTGAAACACTTTGCACTGGCTCCTTGGAGCCCATTCCCTCCAGAGGAACACCTGACACAGTCTTGATGTTGGGATGAGTAAAGCGGATCTGTCTGGAGTGGATGCTGAATTAAGCAACCTTGGGTCCTTGGGACCTGGTGACCTCCTGACTTTGCTGGGGTGGAGATAAAGTGATGGGGAGAAGAGTGAGTGACAGGGACGGACAGGAGGGGGAAGGGAGCCTGAACAAAGGGATACATGAATAAAAAATATGACTTCATTCATAAAATAAATAAATAAATAAATAAATAAATAAATAAATAAATAAATTGTAAATTCAAGCAATTAGAACTATTATCAGTAAGACTTCCTGAAAAAATTGCAACTAACAAGAAATAAAACCTCATTGAGCAAAATGAAAAAGAAAAACATCAAGAGAAAATACTGAATGTTTCTGTTTTAATAATGTATAAAGATAAACTGCTAATGTAAAATTATGTAGAATAAATCCTATATTTGGATAAAAAAAGAACACTGGTCTTTTATTACAATATTCTTGTGACAAAGAGATGAGAATTGTGTTTGTTGTATAATCAGGGGTCAAATCTACACACAGAGTGTCCAGGTAATATAGAAGTTTTTGTGCAGTTTCCAGATTTCCTTCCTGAAAAAGAAAGACAACTTAATTTTAATTATGTGAACTTTTGTTTGAGAGAGGTTCTTAAAGTTTTATTAACCTCTAGAAGCTAAATGACAGTCTTTGATTCTTCTGTTGCTTTGAAATACAAACATAACTCAGAAAGGTATAACTACACTTCTTTCAGATGTTTCTTGCCAGTGGTGTTGTCATTGACCCATTCCTATTACTCAACTTTGCCTTTATCTTTAAAGGCCTGAACAAAGTCAACTTGAAATACACTTGTTTCAATGTCGTAGCTTATTATGATGCAAAAAAATACTTCTCATAACTACTTAGGTTTCTCCATTACCCTTAATCTTCTTTAAATCCAATGAAATCTAGAAAAGTGGATGGCACATTTGGGGACTTAATAATTGTTACTTCCAGTTGTAAACTTGATACACTTTAGGTCACCTAGTAAGAGAAACTCAGTCCAGGATTTCTTCAATCTGATTCACCTATCGGCAGGTCTATCTGTGATTATGTTGATTGTTCAACTTGAAAATGTCTCTCCTCTGGATGGAACAATTCTTTAAGAAGAGGATACTTAACTGTATGTGTAAAAGGAAAAAATTCAGGCAGAGTAAGTAGACATGGAAACATTCAGTACCTCCGCTCATGACTGCTATTATGAGCAGCTGCTTTAATTTTCTGCTTTGATTTAATTGCAATGATGGTATTAGAAGCCTGAAATTATGATTTAAAAAATTCTCTTTTGCATTTGTCATTGTATTTTATCACTGAAAGATGTAATGAAATTAGCAGCACCCTTCTAAAATGTATTTATATTTACAATGAAAGTATTTGTGTTACAATCTAGTTTGAATTAATATAAATTTACATGGTATATAAAGTAGATAGATTTATGAATATATTTAATAGAAAACATTATAAGACATCTAATTATTGGTTCACACTTATTAAAAATATTAAAAACATTTTTTCTTATTCAGATTTAGTACAGACACACACACAAACAGAATACACTTAACTTTCAAGCCAAAACCCTCAATTTAGAGGAGAATAAAGGCCTCATTTTCTCTCCCTATATTTCCCTTCTTTATTTATGTCACCCCTTCACTCTTTCTTTTTTCCTTTCTAGTGGGATGAGTAATTTAAGGTATAAACCTACTCAAATTGCTTGCTTCAACATCTCTCATATTATAATTAAATGTTCAATCTCTTAACTATTATTTTCTTATTTGTTTTTCAAATTTTCTGTGAATGTGATTGTGAGTGTTGTGCATGTAACCTATATGTTTGTGTGTGTAAGTGGACATGTGTGTAAGTATGTACCTACACATGTGTACACATTTGTGATTTTAAAGATGATGTAATGACTCACCTTAAATTGCCACTCTATGTTATTCATTATGGCTAGGTTCCAGTCAAACTTGACCTCATATATATTTTTAGTTCTGAATAAGAGATTCCTGTAGGATACCCCCTGTTTCTAATTCTTGTGACTTGATTATAAGTAGGCTCACACTCCTACTCTGCTTGTAGGAGATTTTCTGGCCATTCAGACTCAGTTATTCAGCTTTCAATTTTAAATGCCTTGCCATCTCCCCTGTCCTCTCCTAGTTATTCTTAGGCACTATACTGATATTAATTACTCTCCTTTGTTACAAACATTTTCAAGCCATTTACTTATAGACTTTAATAATTGTGCCTGAATTGGAAATACGGTGTTAGACATGTATCTAAATTATCTTCTTACAGATAATTACAGAAGTAAAATATAACATGATTGAGAGGTGTTATTTGTCAGCTGTTTCTGACATAGAAAATCTTCAGATATCAAAGATCCATATATGATGGTGGACATATCCATGCTTAATATGCTCTCCTGTTGATATACTGAGGTTATCATTCTATGACATTCTTTATATAAAGTAATACTGAATATATGATAGAACAGTGTTATTTATATTCAGCTTAAATGTAGTTAGCAAGTGTATGTGTTACAATAAATATTTCAAATAAGTATTTTTAGGGTAGAGTCTGAAATTCTCCATTATAGCAAATTCATAAATAATGCTGATGCTATTGAATCATGGATCACACTGAGGAATAAGACAAACAATAATACAGCCAAAAATGTTTTCTTTAGAACTTTATTAGATCTTTACTCTATTGCATTTATAGTTAAATATTATAATAAGCTGATGCTATGTGCCATAAATACCCAACTATACACATCTTCATTTATATGCATATACACATACACCAGAACTACATCATGAAGTATCATCAACAGAGGTTCCCAAATAGAAACTGAAAAGAAAGGCACTAATAAAATTGGTAACAAGGAAAGAAGAATGCTTTAGAGAAAAATTACTGACAACTAGGCAAAGCTAAAAGTAAGAAAATAATTGCCTTTAGATAAGAGCCCCAAGTGCTAATCTACTACTCAATTCTAAAATCATTTTTTGATAAGTAATATTATGAAAACTGAGTACATTCCATTTTATATTTAAGCATGTGTATGTATTATAAGAGCAAATAAAGAAAAAATTATAAATAATATACGGTTCAAGTGGCTAAATTAGATGAGTAAGGGGGAGAAAAAGAAAGGAGAAATAAGATAATTATATACTATTTTATTTATTTTAAAAATACATATTTTAAGTGAAACAGAATTATATTAATTTTCTTCTCTGTTTTCCCTGTCTAGTCCATCCCAGCTCCCATCTCTCAAGCTTCTCCTATAAACGCCACTCTTGAGTTGATACAATTTTTTTCTTTGAGTTTAAAATTAAACCCACAAACAAGTGTGTTTATATACACACAAACACACAGACACACACACATATACACACACACACCACTGCTACATCACTTTTTGTGGTTTGTATGTATATGCTTTCAATGGTTAATTAATCGTTAGAATATAAGTGTAGGAAAAAAGTATCTGAACAGGACTCCATTTCTCATGAAATTAAGGCAAACATTTGAAAAAACTGGATCCTTTAAATAGAAAGCTTCAGTATAACTAAAGAAAAGACCAACTGAATATTAAAGAAATCCTAATAGTGGAGTATCTTCAGCTATGCAACTGACAGATAATAAAATTTAGAATATACAAAGAACTAAAAATAAGATTACAAAGTATACATTCATTAAAATCATTAATTGAATTTAAGTTTAATTTTGATATATAAAAACTCACCAGTTTTTTCAGATTATTCAATTTATTAAAACAAATTTATAATGTACGTCCTCATGATTTTCTGGAATTTTATTCTTATCTGTTATAATGTTTACCTTTCAATTGCTAGTTTTATTGAAGTAGGTCTTCCCTTTTTTGTTTAATTTGGTTAAGAATTTGCCAATTGAGTTTAATTTTTAAAAAATAAATTAATTAATTAATTTTAAAAAAGACATGGGAAAGTTTATAAAGTAGACATGCTGGCGGCATTCAGAAAAAGTCAACTAGGGGTGATATATTATTAGAATCCTTGGACTGCTCTAACATTCAGCAAATGCTTATACACATGGTTTACTTCTAGCTTTAGTGATGTAAATTAATATGATGTTATGTTTCAGATGAACAACCTTTGGACCAGATTAAGTTCACTTTAAATCTTATTAAGTCACTAGTTAAAATTGTAGGGTGGCATGTACAATTAAAACATTTTCTATTGTACCATTTTCTTTCTAGAATATTGAATGTTTACATTATTAATAACATTGACTAGGATTATATGATTATATTATTACTTCATAGTATCTACAAAAATAAATTATATATTGTACATAATTATTTTGTATATTTTTATTATTAAAAAAGCTTCAGCTCTTATTTAATAAGTCTCTCAAAAAAAAAAAAGAAAAAGAAAGGAATGAACCAATTAAAAATAGGATAGGAATTGAATCAAAGAATTTCCATTAAAAAAAAAAACTAGTAAATGCCCCCAAAAGTGTTCATCATCTTTAGTAATTAAGGAAATAAAATTAAAACAGTTTTGAGATTTCATTTCACCCTTGCCATAATGATTTAGATCAATAAAACTACTGACAAAAGTGTGTGGAAGGTTTTAGAAAAGGAACACTCATTCACTGTTGCTAGGAGGACAAATCAGTTCAGCCATTGTAAAAATAGTGCTGAGAATCCTCAAAAGCTGAAAACATCTGCCATATGATCCCGCTATACCATTCCTCGCCATTTCCCAGAGACTCAAATTTGTACTCTGCAAACTTGCTCATCAATACTTCTTGCCACCCTATCCAATATAAAAATAAATAGAAGCCACTGAAATGTCCCTTCTATAGTTAAATGAATAATGAAATGGGACTAAGTATATAAAATGGTATACTATTCTGCTATAAAAGATAAAATAATATCAATTTTGGGGGAAGTGTAATGACCTAAAAAGATGATAATGAGTAAGGTAACCCAGACTCAAAAAGACGCAGGCCACATGATTTCTCTCACTTGAAGTTCCTAACTCTAAATCTTTAAACTATAGTGTAAACATGGAGTAATTACCCATTGAAATCAGAAAAGTACAGAAAGGCCTTATTCAAAATAATAAAACAAAATGAGAATACTGTCAAAGAGTTAAAAACATTGTATTTGCTTATTTATAAATTAAAAAATCAAAATAAGATATTTACAGTTAAGAAGTTATGTTTATTATATTTAATTTGTGCAAATTAACTTGTTTCTTGTCACCCCAGAGAAGAATATGGTCTAAATAATTATGATTTTCTTCGACAAACTAAGAAATATTGACTAAATTGAATATTTTTATTGGCCTTAGATATTAACATAATTGGTGATAGCAATATAATAGTTTATGTATACCACCATTGAAAGAATATTATTATTAATATGTATGTAAAGAACATGTGCTATTAATGCAAAGCCACATCAATTTGTAAATAATTACTTTGGTGAACCTTACCCAGTATATTACAAAAATAAGTTTAGCCCCATTTTTTCTATGAACTGACAATTTGGGGATAATAAAAATTGCCTTTGGAAAGAAGATTTTATTAGCTTTTATTAGAAACCCTTGGATAATAAGTGAGATTTGAGGCCGTGTATGTCCCCTTCATTTTAGCAGTTATTAAGGCATTGAACTAGAATATCATAGAAAGTAATGTGAAAATTCTGAAAATCCATGTAATGCTCTTATTGTAACCTTAAGCTATTCTCTGAATATATAAATTGCTGTTATTCTTCAGTGTTCTGTGATCATAAAAAATTGAAAGAGGAATCAACTATACTTCATAATATGTAGTTTCTAGTGACATATTTGAAAAATATGGTCCTGCTCATGTGGTAATAACTGAATTATACCAATATAATTATTTGTATTTTATTAACTATATTGTATTGTAAAAAATGCATAAACTTCAACTTTAATATTTTCTATTCTCAAAGCTAATTAAAAGACACTGTATAGGAAATTTTTAATGTTTTGTTTTTTAATATTATGTAGGAATTACATAATATTATAAATATATACATATTTTTGAAAGCTAAGCATGAATTTATATTTATATACAATATAAATTAAGAATTTATTATTTAGTTACTTCATTTTAGATCTCAAAATTATATTTCCCAGCTAATTTGTACATGCTGTTTTCATTGTTTTGCCTAACAGATTCAAGAATATCCTTGAACAACAGACAATTAAGTTAAAGATAGATAATTACAAATCTGGATGTGACTTATTAACCCTTTTATAGGATTACTACTGTCTTTAGTTCTAGTTCATCAGCCTCAGTAGTGATTTGGCCTTATCTTCAAATATAGCCTTTGCAGGATTAAATTCCAACTTTTGTCCACACTGGCTCAACTCTCAGGTGTTTTCCAGGGTCTATCAGTTCCAAACACCAACTGCTGTAGTTCACAAAGGACTCCGTGAATCTCCATACAATCCTTAGTTAAGAGATCAATAATCATCTTCCACAAACTTCTATACAGGTATTTGCCATGTAGCTTTACCTTCTGCAAAAGGCCATTCTAGGAACGAGAAATCATGCACTGCTATAATCGTGATTGGTTTGGAATCTGTTCCAATGGTTAAAAATATACCAATGAGATATATTGAGAAAGCTCATGTGGCAGACCAAACGTATCTCACTCTAGCTTTAGTGTTTAAAGAAAAAAAGCCAATTCCTTTATTTATGAAATCTGCTTTGAAGTTGTTTAACATGAGATTCCAAGTACAAATTTTACTTCTGGTTACAGTAAATCATGTTTTTCAATATTAGTAAATGGGAGATTATCTGTTGGTCATGCTTCTGAGATCCTCCATGAAGTTTCAATGTATCTTCTGAAACTAGCTAATGCGGAATGAAGCTCCACAAACCAATCCCCAGCCACCACACAGACACATCGACACACACACACACACACACACACACACACACACACACAGAGGAGAAAGAGGAACACACACACATAGACAAAAAGACATACACAAATCCAGCATATGTACTTTCTTGTAGAATCTGGGAAGATATAAAGATTTCTAAGTCAAAACAGATGTCTGCATGCATTCATTCCAGCAGTGTGCCAGCCTGCCTCCATCACTGGCAGTGAAGGCACCTACCCTTATCAGAACACGTTTTTTTCACCTTTACAATTTGACTTAAAGATTCTTAATTTTTTTATAATAATATAGACCTTCCTCATCAAATGAGAATAGCTGTGACTCTAACTATTGCATTCATAGTCATTCAAGGGGGTTCTTTTCCCCCTCATAAACCCTGATTTATACAGTCCATTTGCTAAAAAAAAAAAATCTATTTTTAGCATAAGAATAGAGAAAAAAAAGCTATTTTAAATTTTTTATTGTTTCTGAAAATCAGTATCAAACATTACATAAAAAAGGAAAATATTCAGAATAGAAGACAAAAATATCCATACAGTAATATAAAGTCTCTTTTCTCTAAAATACATGAAACATTAAAAAAAATAAAATCTAAAGCTTCTCAAGCCAGGTTAGGCTCAGCTACAGATAAAGAAAGCAGAGTAGATCACTGCTAATGCCCACAGATGCACTATGGCCACCACAAATTTCTGCTGTGCAACCCTTGTTGCGTCTTTGTCTGGTCAACCTATCCAAGGGTGAAATAGGTGTATTGATGTTTCCCACTAATAGAGTGTGATATTTGATGTGGGGTTTAAGCTTCAGTAGGGTTTCCTTTTACATGCGAAGGTGCCCATATATTAGGGGCATATATATTCAGGATAGAGATCTCATTTTAATCGATTTTTCCTGAGACAAATAAATAATGTTTGTCCTGGTCTCTTTTGAGTGATTTCAATTTGAAGTCCACTTTGTGAGTTATTAGGATAGCAATACCAGCTTGTGTCTTCGGGACATTTGATTGAAAAGTCTTTTTCCACCCCTTTGTTATGAGCCTGTATTTGTCCTTGTAGTTGAGTTGTGTTTCTTGTATGCAGTAGAAGGTTGGCTTTTGTTTTTATATCCATAGTTTAGGATGTGTCTTTTAATAGGTGAGTTAAGTATATTTATGTTAAGGGATATTAATGACCACTGATTGTTACTTTCTGTTATTTTGGGTGATAGTTTGTGTGTATTTCCTTTCTTAGGGTTTTTTTTCAATGGGATTATTGATTGTTTGTGGTTTCATGGGTATATCTGGGTTCCTTAGATTGGAGTTTTCCCTCAAGTGTTTTATGTAGTGCTGGATTTGTGGATAGGTATTGTTTCAACTTGTCTTTGTCGTAAAATGTCTAGCTTACTCCACCTATGGTGATTAATAGTTTTGCTGGGTACAGTAGTCTGGGTTGGCAGCCATGCTCTTTTAGTTTCTATAACTGCTGACCAGGATCTTCTTGCTTTCATTGTTTCCATTGAATAGTCTAGCATTATTCTGATGGCTCTGCCTTTATAAGTAAGTTGGCCCTTTTCCTTTGCAGCTCTTAACATTTTTTCTTTGTTCTGTATTTTTTGTGGCTTAATTATTATGTGATAAGCAGACTTTTAGGGGGGTCTATTCTATTTGGTGCTCTGTAAGCTTTCTGTATCATTATAGGCATTTTCTTTTTTCAATTGGGAAAGTTTTCTTCTATGATTTTATTGAATACATTATCTGTGCCTTTGAGCTGGTATTTTTCTCCTTCTTCTATTCCTATCATTCTCAGGTTTGGTCTTTTCATGGTGTCCCAAATTTCCTGAATGTTTATGTTATGGCTTTTTTGGTTTTGGTGTTTTCCTTGAGTGTTTTATTATTTCCACTATTGAATCTTCCATTCAAGAGATTCTCTCTTCCATATCTTGTATTCTGTTGCTTATGCTTATATCTGTAGTTCCAGATCATTTATTAAAATTCTCTATATCATCCTTTGCTTTGTTTTGTGTCTTCTTTATTGCTTCTATTTAAATTTTTAGTTCCTGGAAATATTCTTTTGTTTGTTGGATTTCTCTTTTTTGGTTGCTTTCAAAGATTTTTTTCTCTTCCAATTTTTTATTTTTTTATTTTTGTTTGTTTGTTTAAGGGACTTTTTCATATCCTCTTTTAAGGCTTTTATAATCTTTATAAAGGTGTTTGTACTGTTGTTTCCTTATTTTCCTCTTTATTGCTCTATTGAGGTCTTAGTGTTGTAGAGACATCAGCTTTTTCTGGTGTTGCCTTGTTGTTTTTTATGTGTATTCTTGTACTAACATCTGTCCATTGCTTCTTTGGTTCACTCTTAGTCAAGTCATAATGGAATCTTAGTTCGTTGTGGCTACGGGGATTGTGTGTCTCTTGTATGCTCTGAACATGGAGTCTTCACTGTTTCTTGCTCTGGTCAAGTCATGAGATCCTTACTGTCTGAAGCTGTCCTAATCCCATACTGCCTTGATCAACATAGGTTCACATGGTTCAGAGAGACGTTTGTCCCACTGTGATGATGCACCCTGTCTTAAAGGGAGGGTCCAGGGGTCTGTGATGTGACCCCTGGGATTGCTGGGGAAGGCTTCTCTCAGCCCTGGTCCATGGCAGGCCTTTCCATGTGGTCAAATCTGGGACTGTGGCTCTGGCCTCTGCGATGAGGTCTCCGGGTAGCCCAGGGCCTGGAACTTGCTCATCTCCCCCTCTGCACTAAACCTTGGATCTTTGGTATCTGAAGTTACCTAACTCCCACTCTGCCTCAGATAACATGGGATCACACTCGAAATAGAAGCTTTTAATCAAACAATTAACATACCTTACTCCAAAGATTATTACAGTTAATTAATTATATACTCATAAACATGCCAACACAATTCTTAAAATATCATGTAGTGTTAATCTTAGTACATTTAAAAATAGTTGTGAGAAATGCAAACTGAAAACACATTAAAAGTATGTTTAAATATCAAAATATGAAAGTATCGTAATTTAAATTGCATATTAATTGAAATATTCAGATGCTTGTAGAAGGTAAAAGATAATATTAATTGGAGTTTTATGAAGGAGAAATATCTGTAAACAGAACAATTTTTAAAATTTTAATGTTTTTACAAACATAATTTAATATATTGCAAATTGATAACACTAGGATATGATAAGAAAATGTATGTACTGACCATGGTTTATACTCATATCTTGAATGTAATGTTGTATTATGTTTAAGAAACATCAGATTTTGATTGTCAGTCAGCTAGGGCAGGTTGTGATCTTTCACTTGGGATTATGTCACTCAATGATCAAAATTACTTGGTTTTATATCATAATTTTTATAGCATACATATTTTAGAATTAAAAATCTTGGTCAATACATGAAAATTGAAAAATTAACTAAAGGAAGGTGACAGAAACTAATAATAGGGAAAAATATATCTTAAATATATAAGAACACGTGACTCAGTCTGGAGGTTGGGGGGAGAAAACTGGATCTGCCAGGAGTGGAGACTGAACTAAGCAATATTGGGACAGTGGGACCTTGGGATCTCCTGCCGCCTGCCCAGGGAGGATGGGGAGTTGTGGAGAAGAGAGAATGACCTGATGTGTTGAGAGGGGGAAGGGACCTTGAATAAGGATATACATGGATAGAAAGTGTGACTTCCTTGTTCATAATAATAATAATAAAAGAAAAATAATAAAAAATAAAAAAATATTTATAATTTAATCCAGTATGACTCTTGAAGTATATTAAAGCAAGTCATACTTTTCAAAATATAGAAGAGTAAGAAAAATTGGAAGCTAAGCACAAAATGCATAATAAAAGTTATTGAAGAGAAGAAAAAGAGTTTGTACATGAATAATTAAACTCTTACTTGATATGACTCCAAGAAGGGAAAGGAATGGATCAATGAGGCAAATACTTAGTTAATTTTTATTCATGAATATATTAAAATAATTATCAAAATTATGTGATTATTCAAGAGATCAAAATATAGAGTCCAATTAAACCAAAAATTAGAAAGAAGAATAAGTCCTTTGAACCTTGAAACAAAAAATATGGTCGTAAGTATGAGGAAAAGTTATAGATAGTTTTTTATAGCATCAATTGGTTTCAGATAAACATCTCTGGTGCAGCATACTTAAAATTTGCGATTCCGTAAAGCATAACTATGTGTTCTAGTCACTGTGGCCTAGAATATCCCACATGAAAGGAAGGGACAGAGTGAGAGAGGGCAGAAATGTGGAAGGGAGGGAGGCAGTGAGGCGGAGAAAGGGAAAGAGAAAAATAGAAATATAAAGCGAAAGAAAGAAAAAGAAAAAAGAAAGAAAGTAGCTGATTCAGCTGTTTTTTATTTCCGTTAGTACATGTTGACACCTAATTGAAATCAGGAAAAGAATAAAAAGAATAAAAAAGAATCAGGAGGCCAAGACTATAGGGTTACCATAAATTTCAAACCAGCCTGTTCTTAGTGCAAAGAGTCTGATTCAAGAAATCAACCAACTACAATAAAAAAAGTAAACCTTACTTTCCATAGAGCTTCATAATTTTACTGTGAATATAATTGAAGAATCAGCATTTCTATTGAAGAAATTGTCCCAAATAATAGTTACAAAATGGTGCACAATTTACTCATGAACCAAATTTGATAGTAGTTTATGTAATATTACTGAAACTTTAATTAGCATGGTTTTTTCCTGAATGGATATATGAGCCTTTTTCCAATAAATAAACTGCTGTATTAGAAATATACAGGTAGAATATCCTTCAATGCTAAGATTCTGCTACATTTAGAGTAACGGGGCCTAGGCAAAATAAACCTACAATTCTATGTATGCAGCTGAATGATGCCAACAGAATGTGAAGTTGTCTGTTTCATTTTTCCTAGTTCACTTCTTTTCATTAGTAAGGCAAGGAGCCGCAGTTAGGACTAAGTCACACATAAGCAATGCAGTAGGAACAAAAACAACAAAAACTAGAAGGCAATTACAGTCATACTGTAGTGCAGAAAACTCATATATATTCAAATTTCTTGGGAACTGAGAATTGGGACAGTTAAAATACATGCTGAGCAGCACTGCAGTCACATAATCAGTGTTACTTCTGTTACACAGATATGGAAATAGAGCTCAAAATGGTGAAGTGTGTGAATGAAAGACAATGTGTACACAAGTAGTATTGTCTAAAAATTAATATGCTTAAACACTGAACTAATCACTACTTGTATCTCACTCATAGCACTATTAAATTATAATTATAGATACTGTTATTGTTTTATCAGAATAATCTTGCCTTTTACTTAGGACCTTTGCTTCAGAAAATACAAAATTCACTAGTTGTAGAATCACATCTGGGTGCGTTGACTCCTAGGTTTAGTTTATAAACGAAAATATCTAAAGTGGAGATGTCAGATGATTCAGAGCTGAATTCAAGGTTAAGTGGGGAATTAAAGCATCACAGATCCTTTGGGTGTAACAGTTTCTTGGCAGTTTTGTGCTCTTGTTTTCTAAACATTGCATAGAATGAATTTCAAGATGAATAAGCAAGTTGCCTGATATGCTAACGTGTATTAAAAATAATTTTGGAGAATGTTCTAAAAATTAAATTAATAACACTGATCAGCTGGCATTTTAACCATTTAGAAAGCATCCATGAACAACTTTGACAATGCTAAAGTGACTGAAGCTTTAAACCTAATAACTATAAAGTGCAACACAACCAATTGTAAAAAATTTAACTCTGTGCATAACAATAGACTGGGGAACGTCTAATATTTTATGTATCAATCAGAAACTCCTTAGTGAGTAGGAGTTCTCATGCATGACATAAGATACTCCCTCACATCCATGTAAACACACAAATGCTTTAAATGTATAAGTGCATATTAATAAAATATATTTTTATAAATAATAAAAACAAGCTGATGTAAGGCAATACATATTCATAATCAATAATAATTATTTATAATTTTCTCATTTTGTTATAAGATTATTCAAAGCTAAGATGCTTAATGTAACCAAACTGTGTTAAGCCAAGTATTGAAATTTCCAAGCCCAATTTAATGCTATTGCCCTTTGGAGACTTTGAGTAGTGTCTCATTCATATTCTGTTTCTTTGTGACCACTGGAAACTTTTGGTGTTCTTTGATTTTCAGATTCTTATTTCAACTCTTCTTGGTGTTCTCAGGCTGTGCCTATATATCTCTCCTCATTTCATGACTATACCTTCACGTTGGAATAAAGCTTGATCCTACCATAACAAGGTTAGCTCTTCATTTAACTAGTCACATCTACTAGCCACACTCTCTGAGCTTCCCTTATAACTCAAAACAATTTTTCTATTTTATTGCATAGATGAATTTATAATTTTAAAAGTTGAATAGAAAGTATAAAGGATAAAAAGTAGCATATGTAGCTCCAGTTGCTATCTATTTCTGTTACTCACTTGCAAATTGAAACTTAGTTTTCTCCAAGGGAGTCTTACTGGAGAAACAAACCACTCTTAAGGGTATGCTCCAAGCCTAAGAGAAGATGACCAATAGTAACAAAACAAAACAAGCTCAGCCATTTTTTGGAGGGTCTTTGTTTCATAATATTAAGTTG
>PVIH01005098.1:65568-129294 GCA_004025045.1 Sigmodon hispidus
TTTTTTTGTTTTTTTTTTTTTTTTTTTTTTTTTTTTTTTTTTTTTTTTTTTTTTTTATTTTTTTTTTTTTTTTTTTTTTTTTTTTTTTTTTTTTTTTTTTTTTTTTTTTTTTTTTTTAATTTTTTTTTTTTTTTTTTTTTTTATTTTTTTTTTTTTTTTTTTTTTTTTTTTTTTTTTTTTTTTTTTTTTTTTTTTTTTTTTTTGCTTTTTTCTTCTGTTTGTTTGTTTTAGCCCATACTTCCCACTTTTCCTTATTTTATTTTATTTTCACATCACTTTTTCAGTGAGAGACAAAAAAGATATGAATCCAGGGAGGATGCAGAGGTGATGTTAGAACTCTGCATTCATGCCCCCACCTGCAGGGATACAAAGAGCCTCTGATGTTTATCTTTAAGGTGTGTCTACCTTTAAAAGACCCAACCACATGGGAGACTCCATCTTTTCTCTTCCTCTCTTTTTCTCTACCCCCCTCTCTCTTTCCCTTTCCCCACCTTATAAACATAATATGGATATTGTCAGCATGCTGGCGAGCTCTTTCATGCATGAAATATTAACAGGTGAGAGAACTAGGGGAAGGGAAAACCTTATATGTATACATATATATGTACCCATATCTAATTTTAATACTTAAAAAAACGTACAACCAAATGATTCTATTTGTTCTTTTAAATTTTGTTCTTAAATATTTAATAGGGGGATCATAAATGACCTTATTGTTTTTACATTTACTATAAGTGCTCATTACTATTCAGATGAGCACTTTACTCATCTGAAATTTTTATTCCTCACACTGAAGCTGAAAATCATTAGAGGCTGACTTATCTACTCATTTTATTAATAATTCAAATACATTATATGCATATCACATAAAATACTATTCCTATAATTATATAAATATATTACACAATAGTAAGTTAATATCATAGAATACTACAAGTATTTAATTCCACTTTAAATATATTTTACTTGATGAAAACATCAACAAGCCTTACAAATCAACAATAAATTGCTAAGAGAATGGGTCTTTATATTGCTTTGAATGTAAGGCATTCATAGGAAGTTCAGGACATCCCTAGTGGTTTCCAAAACAATGCAATTGTTCTTGATCTTTGTTACCTATCAAAAGTACATAATAAGTCTATTGTTGAAGAAACTATAAATTTAAGTGCAGAACACACACACACACACACACACAATATCAAACACACCAGGAAACTCCCTCGCTGTTGGCCATCTTTCACAGTATTGGGTGATTACTGGCATTAATGACTTTACCCATCACTGGTTGCTGGATGCTGACCCATCCAGAAAAACATACCCACCTATGCAATATTGGCATGAATGTATAGGAGTAACTAACTGTTTTTTGATTGAAATTGAAGCTTTCTCTAGAAGAGGAACTTTCTTACTTGGGACTATGATTCTAGTCAATGGCTTGGGAGGTCATTGGTTGGACATAGGATGGAATTTGCTGTGGCATTTTACTAAGTATACCTATGTTCAAACACCTATTTATGTTAATAGTGGTAGATCAAAGATGTTCCCAACTTTAATCAGAGAATCATAACAGAATGAAGTATGGAGAATAATAAACTGAGTGCTCAGTCTTGAGTGAGACAGGTAAATCAAATTTTTACTTCTAAGGTTCATGGAACTTAGAGAAAGTGGGGATGAGAAGATTATCAGAGTGCAGACATGGGGTTAAACTATGCCAAAGACTGTCTTCTTGACAAACTATCATTTTGATGCTCTCAAAAGCCATGATTACAAGCATAATACACCCACAAAATAAGGCTATCTAAAAACATATCACAGATGGTCTACATTGTCTCAAGGTTCACTTAGTAGAGATATCTTGACTGTTGACAGTTGCTGGGAGAAGCAAAATCATTCCTTTTTGAGGAGGTTGCCAGTGGTAGGATTGACATGCTTTGATGCATGCCCTCACATAAACATATGAGATGCATGCATCAAACTTATTGTTTATTAATAAAAGATATAAAGCTGAAAAGAAGCTGATGAAGGAGTTTTAAGAGATTTGGAGTATGGAAAATGGAATTGTAAATGTAAGGAGCTAAATATAACTCAACTTTATAGTGTGCATATTGGAAATGCTCAAGAATAGAAATAACTATGAGAACACAAGTCAGCAGAACTTTATTAAAATTGAATTTTACTTGAAGATTCAAATCTATTAAGATGTTCAGGGACACTTTAAATGACTATGATGCTAAAAAATAATTTTCTGAGTAAGTGTTCATTCCATAAATATCAACATTGCCATTCCAAATAAATTTAATACTTTTTATGTGCTATTTTGATTTGCTTTGTTTATATTATATTATAGCATATTCATATGTTATATTATATTTAATAATATATTTAATATAATATGTTAATGTTATATGAAATTACATATAAGAAATAACTAAATATATTTTTAATTATGTTATTGGATAATAAAATAAAATTTATTTAGCTAAAGTGTAACATAACTAGGAATTAAGTGATATCCTAAGTAGCAGTGGAAAATCTATTTTATAAGTGCCAGAGTAGAGGGGAAGAATAAAAGCGTAGACTAAGATATGTTTTGATAGAAAACAAAATTGCTTAAAATATGCTGAATACAAGAAATGCAACTTTGGTCACTGTGTGTTACTCTAACATAGGAACATAGACTAACAATTTATAAAACAAATTTTGACTTTTATTTTCATCTTCAGTTCCTTACTAGGCTTATATGCCAGAGAAATCTTGTATTCTTTTTTACTAAGTTATCAACTTATTTTTTATTTAACAAACAAAAATCTGTGTCTTCTGTATTGCCAACAGTGCAGCTAGGATGATAATTATGTGATGGCCACTAGGGAAGAATATTTATATGCTAGAATTCATGTGGAATTTTTCACAAACAAAATGATGTAGTAAGTATACTATATTTAGATTTAAATAAGTAAAAAATAATATAAAGATTTACATTTTCATGAAAACTATACCTGAACTCAATAGTATACTATGATAGATGCTGCAACTCAAACTAATTTTATACTTAGAAGAGCAGAATAAAGAAAGGTAATTTAGAAATAATGCAGTCATATTGTAAGTTATTCTGAAATGCATGAAGTTATATTAAGTTAGTTTTTGGGGATACAAACTAAGCAGGCATAATTTACAGCCTTATGCTAAATATTTGCCATTCACAATATTTATTCATAGTAATTAAGTTTGAGAATTAATATTATTTAAAGAGATTATTATAATTAAATGTCAGTGTATATTTTGGAAGATTAAGTTCATTTTAGTTCTTAATAACATTGAGTTAATCAAAATGTTATGCCAACTGAAATTTAGGAACGTACTCCTTCCCTCTTCTCATAGGCAAAAGTTTGAACACATTTAAATAGAGAATTCCTTAAAGAATATGAATAACATCACTGTTGTAACACTTGTACAGTTACTGATAATTGATTTACTTGTAAAATAAAGTTCTGAGGTATTAACATTTAATTGTTGATGTTTTTCTTAATATTTATCATTATTTCAATATTTCACATTATGAGCTCGGAGCATGTCTGCTTCTCAGCACTCTCAGGTCTACCACTACACCCATGTAATCTCAACTTCTCCCTTCCCCCAAAAAATAGATAATAAGAAGAAAAAGAAGAAGAAGAAGAAGAAGAAGAAGAAGAAGAAGAAGAAGAAGAAGAAGAAGAAGAAGAAAAATAAGAAGAAGAAGAAAGAGGAAGAGAAACGAGGAGGAGACCAATTTGTGTTGTTTATATACTCACTGGAGGATGGTTAAATCCGATGACTAGACCCTTGAAGCCAACTGACTCTTTCCCCACTCATAACCCCCCTAGAGCCAAGAGTTTTGAGGACCTTATGAGCATCCTTATCACAATATTTAAGAGTTCTTGTCAATAGCTTTCTGTCAAAGCTGTAACTTTGGGTAAGTATTGCTAGTAGAAGTTGTCACAGAAGTCTTTTGTGTCGTTCTTTTAAGTTTCAACTGTGAGTCAGTATTCAATACCACTGGAAAAGTAGCTTGCTTGTCATTTAGTGTCATCAGCAACACATACCATGGACTTCTATGTGGTCTCCAGTGTCAACAAGCAGACCTCATCATGGTTTCCAGTACTAGTACAGGATTATAGCTGCCAACAAACTTTCTAGGTTTGCAAGGGTTAAGTAAATCATGACAACTTTCAGCAACAACATAGGCCAAAAATATCAACATGGTCTCTGGTGGCAACCCAGACAACTCACATCGACATTATACAATTTTAATTATCTATATATCTTAATCCAGAACGTTCAAAAGAGTGTTCCAGTGTTATACTAATATTAAGCATAATTATAAGAGAATGAATCCAAGTATGCTGGATAGCATTTTATGACTAAATTGATTACATCCTCTTTTCAAATATTTATTTCCAAAATATTTGTCAATATCTATATAATTTAATAAATGTGGTGTGACAATTAGATGAAAAACCCTAAATTACACATGAACCATTAAATTCATTAACACAAAATTAACAGGATAATAGACAATAGCTATTATAGAAATAACCACTTTTTTACACATTTTGGTCCTGCCATATTTGAAACAATGTTTCCTCCTGCTCAAAATTAAGTATCAGTTTTAATATCAATAATAAAATCAACTAATTTATATTTCACATTTATAAAGTCACATGTGCATATATTATGTTTTTCAAAGTTTGTTGTTGCCTTTGCATGTTGCAGCTTGAATTGCCAAAACATTTTGCTCAACAAAAGAAACTCAGAAGGCATCACCATTCCTGACTTCAAGTTATACTATAGAGCTACATCAATAAAAACAGGTTGATACTGGCATAAAATCAGATTTGTGGATCAATGGAATCCAATTGAGAATCTTGCCATTAACCCAAAAACCTCTGAACACCTGATCTTCGACAAAGAGGCACAAAATATTCAATGGAAAAAAGATAGTATCTTTAACAAATGATGTTGGTATAGCTGGATAGTAGTGTATAGAAAATGAAAATAGATCCAAGCCTGTCACCCTGCACAAAACTCAAATCCAAATGGATCAAAGACCTCAACACAACCCAGCCGCTCTGAACTTGATAGAAAAGGAAATGGGAAATACCCTCCAACGAATTGAGACAGGCGACAACTTCCTAAATATAACACCAGTAGCACAGACACTAAGAACAAAAATCAATACATGTGACCTCATGATACTGAGAAGCTTCTGTAAAGCCAAGGACACTGTCAATATGACAAAACAACAGGCTACAGAAGGGGAAAAGATTTTCATCAACTCTAGAAGTGATAGATGACTGATCTCCAAAATATATAAAGAACTCTAGAAACCAGAGCCCCAAACCTTGAATAACCCAATCAAAAATTGGGGTTCATAATTAAAAAGGGAATTCTCAGCAGAAGAATTAAGAATGGCTGAAAAGCACTTGAAAAAGTGCTCAACATCTTTAGCTATCAGAGAAATGCAAATCAAAACAACTTTGAGATACCACCTGACACCTGTCAGATTGGCTAAGATAAAAGATACAGATGACAGCCTATGCTGGAGAAGTTGTGGAGTAAGGGGAACACTCCTTCATTGTTGGTGGGAGTGTAACCTTGCTCAACCACTCTGGAATGCGTATGGCATTTTCTCAGAAAACTGGGAATCGATCTCCCAAAGAATCCAGCAATACCACTCCTGGGTGTATACCCTAAAGATGCACATTCGCACTCCAAAGGCATTAGCTCAATTATGTTCATAGAAGCATTATTTGTAATAGCAAGAACCAGGAAGTAAGCTAGATGTCCCTCAACTGAAGAATGGATTAACAAGCTGTGTGGTATATCTACACAATGGAGTACTACTCAGCAGTAAGAAACAATGATATTCTATAAATTGCAGGCAAATGGATGGATATGGAGAATATCCTCATGAGCAAGGTTTCACAATCCCAGAAAGATAAACAGGGGATGCATTCACTCCTTAGTGGTCTTTAAACAGAAAGCAAAGTATGTCCAAGCTGCAACCACAATCACTAAACAGTTTGTGATCTGAAGCACCTTGAACTGGCACTTTGAAGCTCATTCCCTCCAGAGGAACACTTAAGCCAGTCTTGATGTGGGGATGAGGAAAGCGGATCTGCCTGGAGTGGATTCTGAACTAAGCCACTTTGGGACCTTGGGACCTCCTGTCCTTGCCCGGGAGGAGATAGGAAGATGGGGAGAAGAGTGACTTGTAGGGGCCGGAGGGGAAGGGCATTTCAACAAGGGGATACATGGATAAAAAATGAGACTTTATTAATAATAAAAAAGAGAAGAAAAAATTAAAAAAGAAATTTTCAAAATTTGTATAATCTATTACATAATTTAAATAAAGCTATAATAAATTTATAAAAAGAAGTTCCTTCATATTAATAAAATGTGTGTTTATTTTAGGATAGTTTAATGTACTATTTTTAATTTCAGTTGAAACTCAAGCAACAGTTTTAAAAATTCATAATAACCCTGAGGTTTCAAGTAATTCAGGCCATTTTTAATACAAAAAATCAATTAAGCAAAACCCTACTTAAATAATTGGCCTAAAAGCTTATTTGGGTGGCCATTTCTTGAGGTATTATTGGAATCAAGTTTGATTTTGGGATTCCTTTTAACTTTGGTATCTTTTCTAATGTTGTACACACAAAAAATAGGAAATCTTGATTAATTACTTCTGAGAAGGGTTGCATAGAAATAGAAAAGATATCATTTACCATATTAATATATTGCAGAATATTTTTATTAGTAATACTTTTGATCTATCATATTTTTAAACTCAGAATATATTATATTATGTATAAGTAAAATTCAACTTTTTGCATTTTCTATTCTGAAAATGCCAATATCAATAATAAAAAAGAATGAGGTAAATTTTTAAAATATTCATTAGCATTTTATCAGAATATGCAGTGGAAAACCTATTAAACAGTTTGAAAATCATGTACATATATCATAAAAATTAAACAATAACATCATTAAATAAAAATAACTTTAAAATACATTAAAAGTATTTGTCCTTATTTTCAGAGACAATCCATATCTTAATAGTTTTTAGAATTGTAGAATTGATTCCCAATTGATATTTGTAATTGTACTTCTACAAATATCATTGCTGAAAAAAGGACTGAAATTTTCTAAGAGTCAGAGGACCAGGAAGTTTGATATAAGTTTGAATTATTAGAATGTGAAGGCTATAGACACAAAGAATTCCAATATAACTCACTAAAGAGGAACTGAACAAAGACATCAATGATAGACACATGAAACCCACATGTCCTCAACCTAAACCAAAGAACTACGACCAAACATGAAATGCTAAGAGCAGGAGAAATAGTCTTCTCCAGGGAAGAGCATATCAGTTATTTATCTGATATCAAATGATCATCCCTGAAAACATTTATCTAAGCATAATTATACATATGGAGGAGGTTGTACTTACATAATTAGAAAGGTCTGTATCTATACATACATAGATATAACAGAATAAAAATTAGAGGCTATTAAGAAATAGTATGTGGAAAGACAAGTGAATGGTGTAATACTATTATAATTTCAAATACAAAATGAATTTTTAAAATTTAATGATGCAAACCTGTAACAGGAGAATCACTTGCTGAAAATCTTTGAATAATGATAGATGAAACTATATAAAATTTCTATGAAATGTGGCAAAATCCTGAGATAAACAACTGAAAATAAGGAAATGTTCTATTGGCTCATGTTGTGAGGGTTTCAGTGTGGTCTCTTGGTACTGCTGCTTTGAGCTGATGGTTGCAAAATATATTACAGATAAGTGTGTGGTAGAGTAATACTGATTTCTACAGAGTGCAAAGGGAAAGAGAGAAAAAGGTCAAAATCATGACATACTCTTTAAGAACATATGAGGACACCCTAATTATCTAACTTCCACCAAGTTGGCTATGTTTCTTCAAAGAACTTCCACTTTGTCTTCTAAGCCAAAGGCTAATGATTAATAAGACTGCAAGATTTGGATGAATTTAGGAACATTTGTGAATAAACTATTTTATAAGTTGACTTGCATAAGTGAGAGCCTGTAGAAGATTGCATAATATAGTCACCCTAATTAAAACCCTTTTTTATCTTTTACAAATAGGGTTAGGGATTAACATTTTTTTGTTTGCTTCTTTTTTTTGATTTTTCAGTAAAGTCTCATTTTTTATCCATGTATCCCCTTGTTCAAATTTCCTTCTCCCTCCTGCCACTCCCAGTCATTCTCTCTTCTCCCCATCTCCTTATCTCCTCCCCAGCAAGGGTAGGGTGTCCCAAGGTCCCAAGATGACTTAGTTCAGCATCCTACAGGTAAGTCCGATTTCCTCATCCTAATATCAAGACTGGGTTAGGTATTTCTCTGGGGGGAATGTGCTCCAAGGTGCCTGTCCAAGGTACTTCTAAGGCCAGGCCTTCCACTGAAGATATTTCACTTTCCTCTGTGTTACATCATGATTCCTCGTGTATTTTGCTAAATGATTAGAATGAAATAAAGTGTTTGCATTGAAAATGCTAAAGTGTTACTTGAATTTATTTATTTGGTGGATGCTTCTTCTCTTTATAAATCATGATTGTTTATGAATAGTTTAATATATTTTTGTAAATTTTTTCACTAAGACAAAATAATGGCTCACAGTCATCTGCAACTTTTTGTTTTAGGGATCTTTGACCTTTCCTGATTTTCAAAGGCACTGGGTACTCACATGACACACAAACATGAATACAGGACAAACCCTCAATCATATACCTAAGGAATAGTTAAGTAAAAATAAGGCTAATATTATTGCTTTTACTATTTCCTATCATTTACTTAAATACAAAGTAAAATACTTTTTTTCTTTTTAAAAAATTTATTTTATTGAATAAAGTCATATTTTATATCCATGTATCTAATTGTTCAGACTCCCTTTCCTCTCCTATCTCTTCCAGTCACTCACTCTTTTCCCCATCAGTTTATCTCCTCCCCAGCAAGGGCAGGAGGTCCCAAGGTCCCAAGGTCCCAAGGTGGCTTAGTTTTACATTCACTCCAGGCAGATCTGCTTTCCTCATCCCAACATAAAGACTGGGTCAGGTGTTCCTCTAGAGGGAGTGGGATCCAAGGTGTCAGTCCAAAGTGTTTTCTTAATGATTTGGAAGGGTCGGAAGAGGAAGGGAGTTTGAACAAGGGGATACATGGATTAAAAAGTGAGACTTTATTCATATTAAAACCTGTTTAAAAAATTGAAAAAAAAAGAACATTATTTTTACATAAAACCATTTGTATTCTTAAGTTACTGAAAGTGTTTACTTACAATAAGTATCTTAAGATTTTTCATTATCAACTTTGTAGCTGTATGTTTCAGATATCTATATATCTAGAAGATATTTTCATAACATATAACACAAGTATACTTTTATATTCATGATTTATTACTGATAAATGATTAAATAAGAGCATATATCAAGAATGATGTCAATAATTATTTTTAATTTGAAAAAATATTTTTAGTTACTGCTTTTGGATATATGTTGTACATTTAGAGTAGTTTTTAACATAAATTAACAAAGCTGAAAGTAAGTGTTCCACGTATTTTGTACTTTAGATTTATATATAATATACTGTTAAATTCTCATTAGATAACAAACTTCTTCAATATGCCCTTTAATAAAAACATATTGCAATTAATTAGTATGTGCATCTAACTACTAATAAGGCCCTGGTAATCTAGAAAAATTCAATTATTTCTCTTTTTGAAGAACCGAAGGTCCAACTGATCCTTTTAGTTTATTTATTTCTGGCTTTTGTGAAAGCTTAATAGAAAACTAGGGTAGAATATAAGCAGGCTCACAGACATGGCTCAGTTCTGGTTCCCTGACTACATGACTATGCTATGCAGCATCTAACATACCTACTGAGAAGGTAAGAAAACCTAAGAAAATTTGCCCTTGTGTATACAGTCCAGACCACCCACAGGGGACATTTTTTTTAAAACAATAGTTACCTACTGATTTATATAATCTACTCCCACTCTAGTAGATCTGATCCGTGATATGTACCTCCAATAAATTTCTAATACCAACAATGTGGTTTCTGGTTTAATCTATTTGCCCCTAAATGTTTGGATCAAAAATAAAATTAATCAAATAAGCACTGAACAATTTTTAATTTTATAAACTATTGTAAATTATATAAAAAGAAGTTTGGAAAATACTTAATATTTAAGAACCTTATTTTTTTTCTCAAACTTTTTCTGAAATATTGTTGTTTGCTGAAACAAATGTCTACTCAAAAGAAAAAGAAAAAATAGTATAATTTCTTGTGAGAGTCGACTTGAAGCCCTTTATCACTTCTGTGAGGCTCTACAGGCCAAACTAGAAACTTCATTAATATCACTAGCATATTTGAGAAATATGACAAAGAGCTCTAAAAAGTAATGACTGTGATTCTTCAGAATCACTCACCTGTAAAAACTCTAATATTCATGTTAATACTTTTTAAAAGCACAATGTAATATGTTTGAATATCTTGAAATGCTATTTAAATATTATACCATAGAGAGCAGGGTTTTTTTTCTAAAGTATTTGAACATGAGTAATAATTTTTACTAGAAAAGATTTTGTTTATCCCCTTATAAATAAAAATTATATTCTTATTTATAGTCATACTTTTAATGATTTTTTCCTCATACATTTTTCAAATGCAAAGAATGTTTGTTGCTTGATTTTACTTACCAGACAGACTGTGGGAAGTAATGTTTAACTTTGGAAATAAAATGGAAACATGATTAATTTATAATAGTAATGAAAGATGTAGGTTAAAATAAAATACAAATTTGAAACAAAGATTTAAGTATAGAAAGTATTTTTATTTATAAACTTGTGTCAAAACTTTTTTGCAGATAGTAGGAGAAATGTATTTTGTTCCTACATTATTCTGGCATATTCCACTGACTCCCAGACACAGCAACAATATTAATTTACTTAAATATTAAATAAAATAATAGTTGCTTAATTTTGGAAGTACTTGTATCAAAGCCAGGTCTTCTTATATAATAAGAAAGCATATTACACTTAACTGCAATTGTATCCAAATTCTGAATTTTGTTTTTAAGTGAGGATACAAAAAATCATCCCCATGAGTACAGAGTGAAATCTCAGAATTGAGGGGTTGGTTCACACAGTAAGGAACTTGCTTGACATCCACAAGGATTTTAATATGGATCCTCAACATCCATGTAAACTTGTTTCTTGGTAGTGTACACCAGTCATCTGATTGCTGGGAAAATAATGAAAAAAAAATCAATCCCAGCATTGTTAGCAAATTGGAAAGTTCTAGAATATTGACAGACCATGTCTCAAAACATAAGGTGAGTAGCACTTAAGGAAGACATCTTAGTTCCAACTTTGCCCTCCTCAACTGTACACACACGAGTACACATGCATGAGAAATCAACACACACAGATCAAATATTTTCCACGTTTAAGGAAACTTCAAAATGAAATGCATAGCAATTATAGCATAGCTATATCTCAATCATTGAAGAAAATATTGAGAGAGATTTTTGCTTAACTTTCTTAACAAGTCTTTACCACAGACTTTCAAAAGATATTTTAATATGTGTTGTTTGTTTCATGAGCTTAGAAAAAGACTGTAAGGGGGCTGGAGAGATGGCTCAGAGGTTAAGATTACTCACTGTTCTTGCAGAGGACTGGGGTTCAATTCCCAGCACCCACATGGCAGCTCACAACTGTCTGTAGTTCCAGTTCCAGTCAAACACCAAGGCAAATAGATAAATAAATAAATGAAAGTTTAAAAAAAACTGTAAAAGATATTATCATTAATTTTGCTTTTCCTAATAAATATATGCTACATTTTTTTCAGAATCTGAGTTTAAGAGCATATTTCTGCCACTGTTTCATAATTAGATCATCAGCAACATTTATAAAAACAAATTATCCATTTCACTTTGTGTACTATTAAGCCATGATATACTTCCTTCAGTTTCTGTTTAAATATGAGCTGGTAGGGATATTTTTGACACAAGAACTATACTTCAAAATTATTGTTCTGAATTATAAATGAAATTCTTTGAGCAAAATGTTTCATAAACTACATAGTATAAAATTCAAAGCACTTACTCTGTTTTTTTTCTTTTTTTTTTTTTTTTTTTTTTTTTTTTTTTTTTTTTTTTTTTTTTTTTTTTTTTTTTTTTTTTTTTTTTTTTTTTTTTTTTTTTTTTTTTTTTTTTTTTTTTTTTTTTTTTTTTTTTTTTTTTTTTTTTTTTTTTTTTTTTTTTTTTTTTTTTTTGTGTGTGTGTGTGTGTTTCATTCACCCACAAATAGAAACATTCCCAGGCTCATTTAACTTTTTTATTTACAGTGATTTTATAGCCATCTCTGTAAGTTCTGAAGGTCACCATCTTTACTGCATTATAATAACTCTACAAAATATCTTTTACACTCCAAGGGGCAATAGTCCTCAAATTTATACTGTTCGCCATATGCCAAGAACCATTTTGACCCTTAACATAATTCAATAGTTTAAGTCTCAACTGACACACTTTATTAAACATTGGTATTGTTATTGCTTTACAGATGTGTACACAGACAAAGGTCATTCAACAAACTACTCAAGTTCACATGCTCAATAAAAAGAAGAAAATAAATTTGAACTCAAACTGTCAGTCTGAGTCTGATACTTTTTTGTCCAAGTTACACTGCAAAATAGATAAAAAAGTGGATTTACAATTTTTTTATTTACTCTCTCATAATTTATTTACTCCTCAATTTACAGAAGAATTGAATTATAGAGCAATACATATAACAACTAGTTTGTTTGCAGTCCTAGGATTCAATAAAGAATACATCTTTCCTTCACATGGTGTTCCAATGTATATATTTATACATGTGTGTAGGTTTCAAGTGTTTATCTATGCATCTTCCAAAACATGGAAGTTTAGCAGTTTCAACATATTTATTAAGAGTTGAAGGATATTTTTGTCCTCATATTGCTGATATAAATCATGGATTCCAAAAATAAATTTTTTATTAAAATATATATTACATATGTCAAAATATAAAGTAGTTATTTTCTACAAATTTTTACCACAAAATTGATAAGTGGACTAGACACTTAGATAATTCTGAAATATATATAAAAAGTGAAGGAGCCATATGGTTTCTGGAGAGACTGAGTTGTGTGTGTGGGTTTTAAAATGAACTTTGCTAAAATATAAATCTATAAGTATAGTTAAATAACATAATCTTTATGGAAATATAACTACATGAAGAAAATATCAAAGGACCTTCCTCATACATTGAATATGATACACATTATAGAACAAAAGTAGAAACCACATTGCTGGTTATCACATTCGGGAAGAGATCAGTAACACGTTTGTTGCTGAATCCAAAGGAAACTTAAATAACAGAATTATATCCAAGACATCCATTGAATAATATAGTTACTATAATTAGCAACAACACATTATCACATTATATTCCTGAAAGATTCAAGAAAAAATGCATTTAAGTGTCTCACTTTTCAAACCATAAACATGTATGTATTTGACTATTTCTACCTAATCATATGAAAATTAATTAGTTTACATGGCTATCATGGTTCTTTCTGGATACATAAATATGGTTTTTATGTTAAATTTAAAAGTAAATTTAAACCTAAAGTAAATATTAATGGGCAGAGGCCTGAAAAAATATTTTTCTCAGGTAGGAATATAAATAATCAATATGAATATAGAATGATGCCACTAATTATTACATCAGTAAAAGTAATAGCACTATTAAGTGATATCAGACTAGTGGGAATATCAATTTACTAGAGAGAAACAAAACAGGCAACAGAATTCTACAACTTTGTATGTTAGCAAAGATGAGATGAGTTGGAATTCTCATTTACTGTATTTAAATGTAAAATGATGTGGAAGTTATGGGACTATTTAATAAATTCCCTAAAAAAATAAAATGAAACAAAACAAGACAAAATAAAATCCCTGGAATTCCAATGTTCTGAATGTGCCTCTAATGGAGACTATTTTTACCCTCAGGTTTATTGCTTTTAGATAATGTATTAGTTTTAGTGTTCATTGGAAAATGGATGGAGTAAAAAGTGTGCTCCATTTACATGGTGGGACATGAGGTGGTAATTAGGAAGAGGAAGAGAGCCTCGTATTTCCTAATACATGGATGAATTGTAGGATATTGTGCTATTTGAAATTGTAATGTACCTAATTAATAGTGAAACTCACACAAGCAATAAAAATTAGAAGTCTTCAAGACCTGAAATATAAATGAATGGAGAATTTTTATTTAGTGGGTATAAGGTTTTAACCAGTTTTAATTCTAGAGATTCACCTTAAAACATATTGCCCAAAGTAACATTTTAACACAATACTGCCTACACCAAAATGTGCTACACAAAGGGCTCATACCAAGAATTTTTCAGGTACAACCACAATACAAACAGAAAAATATTGAAAAATGTTGATTGTCTATTAGAGTTTATGCATTTTGTACATATAAAGCCTTTTATTTTTTTATTTAATATATATATTTATTGTTTGGTGATTTTACATCATGTACCCCAATAACCTCAGTTATCAGTCCTCTCAGATTCATACCCACTCTTATGATCTCCCAAGTTTATGTTTTTAATAGTGTATGTTATTCAAGATTTTATATTGAAGGTATATTTCAGTAAATTCGTAAGAAGAATATTATCTTCATTAATGGAAATTACAATTAAACAAAAGATCAAGTTATCACATGAGCATTGCTTAATGATTTTTTTCCTAACCCACTGGGCTTAGTTAATAAGATCATGATTGACAAAAGAGAAAGATTTCATATTTGTTATTTTTTATTAACAGATATTTTTGACAATACAGGGCCTCCTGAGGTTGTCTCTCTTGACCAAATCTTTCTTTCACAAGTTGAGAACATTGAAGGCTTTCTGTCTGAACTTCCATATTGATTTGAGTAAGGTATTTATTAAAATATATGTCAAATTTCTTCTGCTGTAAGACTAAAAATCTATTTCTTTATTATTTCTCATTGCAAATTAGGTATGAATAGAATGTACAACATAGCCTGTCAGTAATTATACAATGGTTTAAATGACTTCATTATGAAATCTATTAATACTGGTAAACCTATTAAATAATAAAATGTCAGCATTATACTTATGCTATAAATTTGAATCTAAGCCCTTTAGCAGTTTGAACTTTGCAAGGAAATATTAAAGTTCAAAGATTAAAACTATCTGCAAGTTAAAATTTAAAGCATTTCAATTCTGAAATAAAAATATCACACCTTAGCTGGTTAAAAAATACATAGGATTATAGAAATCTGCCCTATATTATATTGCTGTGTTCTATCTAAAGAGTTTCATCAGCCTCAGGTAGTTTAGTACTTTTTGGAGAAGCTCACCTATGAGGTTTCATCCACTGGAATGAAGGCAGTTCTTTCAGATACCCAAATTCTGAAAACACTTGATTATAAGTTTTGAATTACCTTATGTCTTCATTAAATAGGACAAAAGTATTAGATGACATTTGACTTTAGAAAGAATATGTTTTTACCTCAGGGAACTAAAGTCTGTAAAAACCTGTTTTCTAAGAGCTTTAATGAGTCTGAAGTTTATATACAGATTCAATGATATCTGAGAAAGAAAATGTCAATGAAGATTTGGGTTTTCAACCCATATATGCATTAATTATTGTTTAAATTCAACAATGTATGGATATAAATTAAAGTATGAATACTATCCTAGAGAGAATTTTGCGTTGTTGAATTATTTTCCTTAGCTAATGCAAGCAAACTGCTTTCAAATGAAAGCTTTTGGCTCAGGTACATATACTGTCAGCTTATAAAGTCATTGAGGGGAGTTCTGAACTGCAGCTAGCATGTGCAAATCTAAATCAGGAGTCCATAAAGCCTACATGTTCCTGGCATCCCTACTGCAACCATTTTGTTACCATTACTCCCTCAGTCGTCTTAAGAGGTTTCCATTACTTTTTAAAAAACATATTTCAGAGGCATTTTTGTATAGCTCTATAATTTAAGGAGCCCCTACATGATCCCATAGGGGAAACATATGTACTTAGGCAAATACTTATAAAACTTTTCTTGTCTTTTTTGCACATAATAGAGTTCAGAGGAATAAACATAAAACAATCTACAAAAATCTTCCACTGAAATTTCCCTCACTGTGTCTTAGAGGACATGTAGATCACATAAATTTGCAAGTTTAAAAAATAAAAGACTCCAGAGGTGAGGAGGGTTCAGCAGGCCTGAGCGCCTGAATCTCTGCCAGTGAGAGTTGTGCTCAGGTCGGGTTCCGGTTCCAAGACCCGGTGCTGTCTGCAGAGCTTAAAGTTGGCAGAGTCATATGTCTAACTAAACATACTTGCTCAGATTTTATTTGTATTTCATTTTAACTTTAAACAAGTTATATTCATTTTATACTTTTTTCAAATTAACATACTCATAAATTTAACAAAAAGTTAAGTATTTTGTGAGGATTTCTTTATAAATATCTAGAATGCATCAAAGGTTTAGGTTTGTCCATTATGACAAAAGAACAAAATTATGTTCTCACTTGTAGATAAATTTTCTTCAATCATAGAAATATAAATATATGGCTATGCATATGATATTGATGTATCAAAAACATTTTAAATTTTAAATACATTAACAAAAATAGAGAGGGGAGAACTTTTGGGGAATATTTCATAACTCAGTTTTTAGGAATTTAGAGGATGAGAACAATTAATCAGAAACAGAAAATGATATGAATAAGAGAGTGTTATAACAGCAATAAGTGCTTTTGACAACCACATAAACACTTTTATGCAAAGTAGCAATACATATTTTAATTCATAAATATTTAGCATATAAGATGTAATATTTGTGGAAACAAATATATTGTTAAATATTGCATATAGAATAATAATGGAATCATTTCAACATGAATGTTGAGGAAAATGATGGTGTTTTAGTTACTTTTTCAGTGGCCGCTTTTTATGTTTATATATATATATATATATATATATATATATTGCAAATAACCTGTGACTGTGCTATGCTACAAGTAGAGGGCATATCTTATTTACAGATTTAGGCCATAATGGCTGACTCTTATTTTTACATGCTTTTAGCTTCAATATAAGCCCTGGTGCTTAAGCAAGAGAAATGTGAACTGATGACTTTGTGAAATTTCAGTTGCCCTTTGTGAAAAGCAAAAGAATGAAAATTGCTGAATGAAGTATAGAATAATGGCATTTTGTAGGAAGGTCCATGCTACAAAACAGTCCATTTATTCAGGGTGACATAGGAACTATTGTATCTTCCCCAGAATTAACTTAGTCTTCAGGATTTTTAGCAAATGATAAAATGTTTAGGTGTGCAATACACACTTTTATTTTCTTCTTTGTTTTCACAGCTAAGGGGATAAACTGGAAAATGTAAGCACAAATTACTTTATTTAAATTAATTAAAATTTGTCATAAAATTTCATTTTTGAAATAGTAAATTTTTATTTATCTACCTACAAATTTTTTATTTAAAAATTCTTTAATATTTTTATTAAATATTATTTAATATTCTTTTAAAAGTTAACACACACATATGCCATAGTTACTGTTTCCAAGTGATATTGTGAAGATCAAGCCTCAGCAAGTGATAAGTGATTCTTTCTTCATGTTCTGGACTGAGTATAGTATCATTATCATTTTTTTATTATTATTATGAACAAAGAAGTCACACTTTCTATCCTGTATATCCTTATTCAAGGTCCTTTCCCCCTCCCAACACATCAGGTCATTATCTCTTCTCCACAACTCCTCATCCCCCCCAACAAATTTTTACATAAAATCTATTTTCTGAATTTCAATAGTTTATGATCCTATTCCCGCAGTGTGAGTGCTGGAGTGTGAGTGCTTCACTGTGAGTTCCGCAGTGTGCGTGCTTCAGTTTCTGTGCTGCAATGTGCATGCTGCCATGTGAATGCTGCAGTGTGTGCTGCATGTGCATGTTGCAGCGTGCATGCCGCAGTGTGAATGTGGCAGTTTGAGTGCCAGAGTGCTTAGAAAAGTATGTGCACCTTAGAAGTTTACTGTCTGTAAAGTGATAACTTTTTATTTATAAACATAAGGCAATATATTTCAAATTCTAGGTAGATACTTTACCCAACAATGTGACATGCTATTTTAGAATATAGACAAGAAACACTGGGCAAAAGTTAAAGAAAAAAGTCAGGAAACTTTTTCTGCCTTATTTCAAGTTAATATATATATATATATATATATATATATATATATATATATATATAAAGAATGACATGAAAACGACAGGCTAGGTAGTCTGAGGACCCATCTCTCGAGCAAAATAATGAAATAAAGCAGAAAGTGTCAAAATCTAGTTTTCAGGACTTTGGGAAACACTTAGAGTTTTGCAGGAGCCAAGTGAATCATAAATCAAGGACAAGCCATCTTGAAAATTGTCATGTCACTTTAAGGCCTTGCATTTCCCACTTTCCAACTCATCAGCAGTCATAAAGGTGACAAGGTATTCCCAGAATGCGACCCTTGTCCTTGTTTTTGGCTCTTGACTGAGCAAAGAAAACCTTCTTTACAAAGATTAGACCCTTTGAACCTCTATACAGACCATCGGAGGAGTTGATGCAACTGCTTTGGTTAGTTTCAGCTGAACTTGAACTCTCTCTGCTATTAAAGGGAAAGCAGTTTGTGAAATCTTTGAAAGACATATCAACAGCACTTCTGCCACCAGGGACAGCGGATGAAGGTGAGTAAACAACATGGAAACTTCAGAGAAAGTTCTGAACCAAGAGGTTACCGGTAGAAGTAGGTCATTAAAAACCTACTCTGCCTACTGCAAAAAGTACAGCAGGGATATTTACAGCCACGCATTTTCTTTCCCAGGGGAGGACAGGTGCTCAGAAAAGATTTGAGAAGACATAAAGATTTCCCTATTGGCTGGTTTTCAAGCTCAAAAGCCTTCAGGATGATGAGGTGACTCACATAGAATGGCAAGCTTCAACAGAAGGAGCCAAGCAAAGCCACCCTTGCAGACAGCTGTGCTTTCCTTTTTCTGTCTTTTCTCTTTATCTCCAGGCACTTAAAAAAAAAATCTGTCAATGAGGCTGCCTGTACCTTATCCAGACACTTTTCCTTTGAGTGCCTTTGAAAAGTGGATGATTTTAGAGTTAGTCAATTGACAAATAGGCCAAAATAGCCGACTCAAATAAAAAGTATGTTTTCTCAAACATATCCAACAATGGACTTTTCTTTTTGGTCCCCGGTAAATTGGACTTAATGTAAAATCCTAGAATGTTCACACCCTGGGGCACTAAAAAATTTCTCTGAGATGAAAGGCTCAGAATTTTGTGAGATTTATTTTCTATCTTCTAACTTACAAATATCACACTGTTGTGTCTATAGGAGTTTATACTCCCTAACACAACCCCTTGACCCATTGAATATGACTTTAAAATAATTGGCCAGTACAATGAGGTGTTTAAAAATAGACAATGACAATGACATCAATTTTTCTGCTGACATAACTCTGGAGAGTTTATATACTTGTCTTATAAAAATGAAGGAGTTTTCTCTCATTCACTAAAGGGCATTTCTTTTATCAAGTTTCACTTATAGGCACATAGTAGGTAGCATATGTCACTTCTTTAGCATTATATACAAAACATAGGAGGCATGAATAGGTTCCAGTAGTGAGACATTTGCAACAGCAACAGGAATTTGAAATTTTTCTTGATTAAATTGAAATAATCCAATGTCTTCATCCCAGAACCTCACATAAATTCTAGGTATGTTGTGCACAACATAAGTCATCGACCTTTCAGACCTTTGGCAATTCCACAAATCTGTATATTCTTCAAAAAGTATTGTTTCTGGGTATCATAGTTTAGTTCCAAGTTATTATATTGTTTTGTATTTAAACATTTACAAACTTTCTCTGCTCTGCAAGTCAGAGGACTGAGAAAAGCACTCTCTCAGATACTGAGAATGAGTATTCTCAAGTTTCATTAAGAGTAAGAGTAGAATAGCTTCATGCTTCAAATATTTAGTTGAGTGATGGATTTGAGTTAATTTACATGACTTAACATACATATACCCTCAACTCTGCCTAGAAGGCTATAATATAATTTTAAGGCTTTGGGAGTGACTGACTTTTAGAATAAATGCTAAGTAATATCCAAATATATGAAAATGTCCATTCCCACTGGATTCACCATATTTTAGCATTTAAGGTCTGTTTTTGCAATGGTAGCACAAAGATGTTTGGCAGAATAGCAATATACTGTGAATTTACCCTGATTTTAAAACTTACTGACAGTATTAAAAATTGATGACTTTATTATGGAAATTTGCACTGGATTTTGTTAACTTGAACCTGTACTCCACTGATTACTGACTTTAGACTATATACTCTTTTTATTTCCATGTATAAGAAGATTTACTGAACAATACCAGACACACAATCAGTGGATCTTGGAATTATTCGCTTTGTCATCTTGTTTAAATTAATTAATTTTAATTATATGTGAGTGAGTATTTTGTGTGTGACTAGAATCTGTGGAGATCAGATGAGATCATCAGACTTCTTGAAATTGAAGTGGTGGATTATTGTAAGTTATTATTTGGGGGCTGAAAAGTGAACCCTGATCATCTACAAGAATAGCAAGTGCTCTTATTTATTGAACCACCTCTCCACCTTCCTCCTCTATATTTTTATTTCCTACAGAGTTTGCTTACTAAAATGGGATAGGAAAATAATGAGAAAATATTTAATTACTCTTTTGTCTGTAATTCTCCTGGTTTTTTTTTTCAGCCCATATAAATTGATTTTAAAAGTCAGTTACTTTATGTGCATTTCATTCAGGGCATAATGTACATCCCATTCTACTAAAAACATGAATTTACCTCCTGTCTAAAACTGAAATAGCTGAAAAAAATATATTCTAAAACCTATGGCAAACCATCAGTGATGGCAAAGCAACTCCCTTAAAAAATATTATAGGCAACTTTCTTTAGAAAAAACGAGCTGGGATATGGAGACAATGGAAAAATGGGAGCTTTTGATGGAACATTGAATCCAAGAGGATTATAGTTTAAAAGTTTTCTATTTATACTATCTACACTGACTTCATATTTTATTTTTCAGAATTTCATTTTATCCTACTCAGTGTTTTCACTTTATAAAAAGGTGAAATGTGGGATTAGAAAGTCAATGTGCATTGCAATTCAGCCATTCACATAATGGAACTCCAGATTTTTTTGTGCTAAAACCTTGACCTTGCAGGCTCATAATAAGAGGAATAGAATAGATAGAGGTATTTTCAGTTCATTAATAGAGAGTTTTAACTGGAATTTTGAAACTTAGAACTCTTCCCTTTGCTAACTACTTTCTCCATAAGAGTCAGGGAAGGGAGCCAATACCATTAAGTTTAAACAAAATGCTCTATAGTATTATAGACAGGGTCATTCAGTACTTACATCCTTTAGCTATTTGATCAAAACAATCTATCTTATGGCCACATTTTGCACACCATTATTGTCATATCATACTTAGGCTATCAGTCTTTCATTTATCACTAGAAATAATCTTCTTTAAATAGTGTTTTAAATCTATTCATACTTTACAACCAACTCTAGATATCCCAGGATCAACTAAACATATAGTGTGGATATATATTACATATGTAATAAAACCTGAATATTGGAGAGAGAACACAGCCGAATCCTAGACAGAGAGCTCAGGAAATTCTTAATCCTTGAGTACAAGGAAAAACAGTTGAGAGTCAGTCACACATACCTTTATCCCAGCCCAGGGAAAGCTGGGAGTGGTGACCTACACCCTTAATCCCATAACTCCAGAGACAGAATTTCCTGTTTCTGGGAGTTCAAGGCTAGCTATGAAATAGAGCAGTACACTTCTTTAATCCTAAGCTGGATGGGATAGGATATATAAATCTCTTAGAAACCCAGCAGAAGCAACTGGCAGTAACAACTAGGAGCAAGACTGAGGAAGTTGCAATATGACTGGGTGAAAATCGACAGTGGTGCTTTCTCTCTTTGATATTTCTGCCTTCCCCCGATAATTGTCTCAGTCTTTTTTTCTCACAATCTGAATTCATGCTACTACATTATAGACTGAATATCTCTTTCTTTCTCTGTCTCCTTCTAATAAGTGGAATTTATTGGAATGACCTACAGGTACACACAGCCTTGCTAATCCAACAATGGCTGGCTACAAATGGAAAGTCCAAGAATCTTGCAGTGGCTCAGTCCAAGAGGCTGGATGGCTCAGCAGATCTTCAGTATATAGACTGAGCCAAAGAAGTAGGCTCACTGTAGTGAAGAAATAGACTTTCTAGCAAGGCAGAAACAAGGAGCAACAATTTCCTTCTTCCTTGTCCTTATATTGGGTTTCAGCACAGAATGTGGTCCAGATTAGATATGAGTTTTCCCAGCTCAAAATATCTAACTTATAGGTGAGTCTTCCCAATTTAAGAACTGACCTAAAAACATGTGTTGCACCAGTTCATAATATCTGGTTTAAAAGCATGTCTTCTTATCACTCAGATTAGAAGTGAATCTTTCTATTTCATGTTAAGCAAAAATAGCTCACAGGTGCACCTTATATTTTAAATTGCAGATATACTTAAATTGACAATCAAACAGTGTCAACACCCTAGTCAAGATTATATATGATACTTGATTTTACTTACAGTTTGTTGACAATGGGGTTGAAAAACAAGGTTAGTTATTGGTAAAACTGCCTAGTACTGCCCACTGGCAATATTGGCACACTGAAAATATTTCACATGAATATGTACATATGTATGCTTATGCTGCTCATAAAATCTTAATGGGAAAATGGGTTATTCTACTTTTTAAAAATGTGGAAATAATTAAAAAAAATCAATGGGTGATTTTGAAGGGTTCTCTAGCAGGCCAAAGCTTTGCAGAAAAGTTTTACTCTGCTCAATTTTCTCTCCCATGCTAAACTGTTAGATAGCATTTCTAAAGCTAGTGCCCAAAGTCCATTCCCATATTTGGGGACTGACTCATCCCTGAGACTAAAAACTGTGGTTCAGGTATCAAATTTTATTGGCTACACTGTCAAACCTGTAAATAAGGACTTAATAACTCACTGTAGCCCAGATTTCCCTCTTTCTCCTTAATTTCCATTTATGGGAAAAGACTTGCTTTCTGACTTTGCCTGACAGAGAAGCAGCACCCACATCCTTGCTTGCTCCTCGAGGTAATAAATCTTCTTTGTAATCAAAACTTATTATTTGGGTGGGTTTTGAGTTGACACAGAGTGACCAGCAAGCCTTTAAGGTTTGCATTTTAGGTCATGAATAAGTCAAGTCTGAATGTAAGACTTAATTAAAGAAAATATGCCTGGTACTGGCATAAAAACAGACTGGTGGATCAATGGAATAGAACTGAGGATCCAGACATCAACCCAAAAACTTATGAATACCTGATCTTCAACAAAGAGGCCCAAAATATCCAATAGAAAAAAGATAGTGTCTTTAACAAATGGTGATGGCATAGCTGGATGGTAGTGTGTAGTAAAATGCAAATAGATCCAAGTCTGTCACCCTGCACAAAACTCAAATCCAAGTGCATCAAAGACCTCAACATAAACTCAGCCACTTTGAAATTGATAGAAAAGAAAGTGGGAAATACACTTCTACGAATTGGCACAGGCAACCACTTTCTAAATATAACACAGACACTGAGATCAACAATCAATAAGTAAGATCTCGTGAAGCTGAGAAGCTTCTGTAAAGCCAAGGACACTATCAATATAACAAATGACAGCCTACAGAATGGGAAAAGATTTTCACTAACCCTACAAGTGATAGAGGACTGATCTCTAAGATATATAAAGAACTCAAGAATCTAGAGCACAAAACTTTGAATAATGCAATCAAAAAATGGGGTTCTGACCTAAAAAAGGAATTCTCAGCAGAATTACTAATGACTGAAAGGCACCTGAAAAAGTGTTCATCATCTTTAGCCATCAGAGAAATGCAAATCAAAACAACTTTAAGATACCACCTGACACCTGTCAGATTCGTTAACATAAAAAGCAAAGATGATAGCCTATGCTGAAGAGGGTGCAGAGTAAGGGAAACACTCCTTCATTGTTGGTAGGAGCATAAGCTTGTTCAGCCACTCTGGAATGCAGTATGTCGGTTTCTCAGAAAACTGAGAATCAATCAATCTCCCCTAGTACCCAGCAATACCACTTCTGGGTGTATACCCTAAAGATGCACATTTGCACTCCAAAGACATTAGCTCAACTATGTTCATAGCAGCATTATTTGTAATAGCAAGAACCTGGAAACAATCTAGATAGATGTCCCTCAACTGAAGAATGGATTAACAAAACTGTGGTACATCTACACATCTTAGCAGTTAGAAAAAAATGATAGCCTAAAATTTGCGGGCAAATGGATGGATTTGGATAATATCCTCCTTAGCGCAGTATCACAAACCCAGAAAGATAAGGAGGGGATGTACTCACTCTTTAGTGGACTCAAAACAAAAACAAAAACTAAAAAGAAAGGAAAAAAAGAGAAAAAGTGATATCCTAAAATTTGCAGGCAAATGGATGGGTTTGGATAATATCCTCCTGAGCGAGGTATCACAAACCCAGAAGATAAGCAGAGGATGTCCTCACTCATTAGTGAACTCTAAACAAAAAAGCAAAAAGCAAAGCATGTCCAAGCTGCAAACCAGAGACACTGAACAGCTTGGTATCTGAATCACCTTGGACTGGCAACTTGGATGCCACAACCTCTAGAGGAATACCTGACTCAGTCTTGATGTTGGGGTGAGGAAACTGAATCTGCCAGGGGTGGATACTGAACTAATCCTTATTGGGATCTTGGGACCACCTGCCCTTGCTAGGGAGGAGATGGGGAGATGTTGAGAAGAGAGAGTGACCTCTGGGGTGGGAGGGGTAAGGGACCTTGAACTAGAATATACATGGATGGAAAGTGTGACTTTTTTAATAATAAAATATACATAAATAAAGATATAAACAAGGAAGTGTCATATAACTACAACACATCAGTTTCTAGGGAGAAGCCATATAGGCTGTGGCTTTGGTTAGTAAATAATGAAAGCAATTGAGTTCTTGTAGCTCAGCTAGTTTAAATTCTTATAATCTTAATGTTAGCAGATATGTTCATAGGTTTTGGAGAGCTTCATGGCTGAAACAAAGCTTTGAAAATTTCAGAGTTGGACTAAGATGTTTTGTTAAATAGCTTTGAAGTGAAAAACCCAAGAAGATATTCTAAAATTATAGGAAGGCACATAGTTGACTGAGAATATCATCCTGAGCGAGGTATCTCTAACCCAGAAAGAAAAGCAGGGGATGTACTCACTCATCAGTGTACTCTAAACAAAAAAGCAAATAAACCACAACCACTGAAAAGCTTGGGATCTGAAACACCTGGGAGTGGCAACTTGGATCCCACTCCCTCTAGAGGAACACCTGATTCAGTTTTGATGTTGGGGTGAGGAAACTGGATCTGCCAGGAATGGATGCTGAACTGAGCCATATTGAAACCTTGGGACCTGCTGCCCATGCTGGGGAGGATATGGGGAGATGTAGAGAAGAGAGAATGACTGGAGGAGGTGGGAAGGGGAAAGGATCTTCAATAAGAATATACATGGATAGAAAATGTGACTTTATTCATAATAAAAAAAAGAAAATTGCATTGTCCACCATGATTGGTCTTTTTAACCAATATGCAGTCTTAGAATCTGGAAATTATGTTCATAGAACAACAAATGTTCTTAACTACTGAGATATATCTACAACACCCCACTGTATAATTTTGTTATCAGATTGTCTATTAAAAATGATAAAGGAACATAATTTTGGAGTCCACAATATTTCAGTACTTCAACAATTAGTTACCTACCCTCCTTCTTCTGTTGTGTGTCTCCAGTTAAGAGAACAGTTGGTTAAAAATAAAGACAAGCCTCCCTGTGTCAAGAGCTGTATCAAAATAACCCATAGGCTTGTGTAAGCAAACCCCCTTTGAGCTTGTAAAAAAATACCTTGTTATCACAAATTGCACTACCAGTCATAAAATGTAACCATAATGTTTAATTCCCTGAATGTACCTTCACCTAAGTCTTAACTCCAAATTTTAAAATATTCTTTTCTTGTATCACCTCAGACACCCCTAGTTGTGACTTTTGCTTTACAAAGGACAAGACTCTCTGTGGTTAGGGTCACAGAGTCAGAACT
Organism: Sigmodon hispidus; assembly: GCA_004025045.1. Classification (NCBI taxonomy): domain Eukaryota; kingdom Metazoa; phylum Chordata; class Mammalia; order Rodentia; family Cricetidae; genus Sigmodon; species Sigmodon hispidus. The sequence continues at coordinate 91,945 of PVIH01005098.1, forward strand.
GATCTGCCTGTGGCTCTAACTAGTTAGAACTTCTGATACCTGAGGTAATTGAATAGTTGATTATGCTCAACTAACTTTGCTGGCCTGTACTCATTATTTGGACAAATCCCAAACCCAACAATTATTAAACAAGCATTCAGTAGCCAGTTTTATTTGAAACTTTCTTTAAATTTTTAAACATAAACATTTAAAGTGGTCACATTATTTTTAAAAGTACTGTTTTCATTTGTATTAAATATCTCCCTTTTTATTGAAAATAAATTTTCTCTCATACAAAGTAGCCTAATATGGTTCCCCTCCTTCTAGTTTTTCACTTCTCTCCTTTCATTCAGATACACCCCTTTTCTGTTTCTCATTAGAAATGAACGATCTTCTAAAAGGTAACAACTCAAAGAAACTAAAAAAATAAGAAAAAACAACAAAAAATTATATTGAAATTAGACAGGGCACATAATAGGAAAATACCCTGAAGATAAGATACAATAATCAAAGACTCACTTTTACACACATCAAGAGTCCCATAAAAATACTAAATATAAAGCTATAATATATACACAGAGGAATTGGTGCAGACCTTTGTCAGCCTCAAGCTTCCCACTTTATTCTCTGTGAGTTCATATGAACTTTGCATGGTTGATTTAGAGGACCCTTATTTTTCTGGTGTCTGTTATTATCTAACAATTTTTACAGCCTTTCTTCTTCTCTCCTGGGATTACCTGAATTCTGAGGATTGGAAATTGGTGAAGATATTTTCTTTAGAGTTGTGTGTTCCAATATGTCTTTCTCTGTGTTGTTTGTCTTTGGGACTCTGTATTTATTTGCATCTGCTATAAGAGGAAAGTTATCTGATGATGGCTTAGTAAGTCCTTGATCTATGAGTATGGTTGGATATCATTAGTAATCATTTTATTGTTTCTTTATTTTGGACCATGAATGATTTTACCCCTGGTCTCTGCTGTGGTTGTATGGGTTCTATCAAATCAAATCAGACTTTGTTGTTTACTTCCACAACCATGGTCCAATTTTAGATTTCATGCCTGGTTTGGTGTTTACATTTTTCATTTTATAAACTAAATTTCTCTTTTGTCTCCTTTCTATAACAAAACACTATAATATAGAAAATAAAGTTCTACATAGGCAGAAGCCTGACCACTTCATATTCCATGAGTAGCGTGGATTTGTCTTTATAAAAAGGAAAATGCTGTCATTATGTAGAGAGCAAACTATTCTTCTGGCAATAGCCTATATGATCTGGGAATTTCTAGTTTACCCCTTTGAGTACTCAATTGCATATAACCTAGTCTTGATACTGGAATCTCTGTTTGATGACAAGAGATGGCTAAACTGGAGTTGGTCTCCCTTATTATTTGGAGACTTCATTAGGATAGCCTTCATATATATTAGGGCATTTCTACTGCATTAGATACCCATACTAAGCCTCGAATGATTCTCAGTTCTAACTCTTTCTTTCCCATTCCCTCTTTCAATGGTTTCTCCTCATGACTTGTCCACCTACTCCTACCATCGTGCTGTGCTTTTCCTGTACCTGCTCACCCATAAAATCTATTTTCCCCTCCAATGAGGGAAACAATGCCCTACATAGACCCTTCCTCTATGCCTAACCACTACAGGTTTTTAGATTATAGCTTGATTATGATTTATTTAAAAGTTTATATATATATATACATATATATACAAATTACATACAATAAGTATTTTTGTAGTTTGGAGGTATGTCATTCAGAATTTTTTTTAGTTACAGCTTCTTAAATTCTAAGTTTAAATATTAATATGCCATATTATTGAGATGAATTTTCTGTGAAATTGTACAATAATAAAATTTTTATTTATTAATTTATTAAAAATAACTAGTTTCTCTCTTATAATGAAGATAATTTTAATTTATAAACTGAAAAAATATCATAAAAATGAATATTTTGGAGCTGGGTTATTCCTAGTATTGGAGGCATAAAGTAACAATTGAATATTGGATACTAAGACATTTGAGGAAGACCCAAGGCTGGTAATGATATATGACAACTAAGGAAAACTTGTATAATTTCTTTTTTAATTCTAAGCATTGCTTTTATTTGTTTTTCCTTATTTTCCTTAGTGGGTTAAAAGAAATAATTTTATTTTATTTATCTTACATACTAAATTGTTATGGATTGTGTTTCTGAGGTGCCTAACATTACAAATTCTTTTATTATACAGTCACAGAACTTATTTTTCAAGTATAAAATGAAGATTGTTTTTCTCTTTATGTTGGAATATATGATGATGTAAATAAGAACTGTAGTGAGAGTTTTTACTCTGGCCCAGTGTAGAGAGTAGCACGAATTTGGATTGTAAGAAGACTCTGAGCCAAATATCGGGGGAAGGCTGAAATATTAGAGAGAGGAAGCACCACAGTCAATTCTCACACAGCTGTCCTTCAGGTTCCTCAGCCTTGCTCCTGTTCACTTTTGCCTGTGGCTTCTGCCAGTCACTTCTGTCACTCACTTCTCTCTCTCTGGGTTTCTACAAGCCCTTATATACCCTATCCCACCCAGGTTAGGATTAAAGGCGTGTAGCCTTGAATTCACAGAAACAGAAGAAGTTCTGTCTCTGGAGTTATGAGATAAAGGGTGCTGGTCACGATTCCCAGCTTTCCCTGTGCTGGGATTAAAGGTGTGTGTGATTGATTCAGCTCTTTATCCTTATATTCAAGGATCAAGGATTTCCTGAGCTGCGTGCCTAGGATTTGACTGTGTGCTTTCTCCCCAAATATTCTGGATTTATTAAGTATGTAATATATATCCACAGCACAGTCCAAGGTTCAGACCAGCAGTCCCAAATAATCACACAAAATCTTATCAATTTCATACTGTTTAGCTTATGGCTCAGGCTTCTTATTTGCTAACTCTTACTCTTAAAATATCCCATTATTAGCCAAGTGGCTTTGTCTTGAAAAAATGAACATTTTGGAGCTAGATTATTCATTGTATTGAGGGCCTTTTCTCAGAGCAGCATTTTTGTTTTCTTTTCTCTGTGTCTGCCTGGCATCTATGCTATGCTCTTCTTCTTCCCAGAGTTTAATTAGTCTGGTGTTCCCACCCATACTTCTTGTCTACCCTTTGGCCAATCAGTATTTTAATAAAGTAGGAGAAGGGACAAATATTTACAACATACAAAAGAAAATCTAACAGCTAAGAAGAAATTAAGTTAAAGTTTTAGACATCTGCTATGAAAAATTGGCATAAATATATGCAAAATATTAACAGGAATATGATTGATAAAAAGGAATCTTGATATTGCAGACTAATAGAATTGAAAGATAATACTAAAAATTGTATAAAAATTTTATAAAATATACCAGTGATGTAAATATTACTTGGTGAAAGAGGATTATAAAAAAATCTTACTTCACCTCAAGATAAAAAAAAATCTGTAAGAATTTAGTAATGTTACCACTACATTTAAAACTATCTTGCTATAGTTATGATGAGTTTCTGAATGGATACTTTAAAGTTCAGCATCCTGATGTTCAAAAAAAAGGAGAAATAAATATTGCAGTGACATTTAAGATGAAACTGCAAAAAATAATCAAGGTCTTTCTTTTCAAAATTAGAGAAATTAAGTTTGCCAAAAATTTGTATTGAGTTCAAATTTAGATTTAATAATATTATATTATCTATAATTATATTCAACTGTACAGAATTTAATGTGATTATAAAGATTTAAATTTAGTATAAAACTATGAAAAATTTAGCTGTGCTAGAATATTAATTTTAATGTGATTTTTTTCTTATCTACAGCTATAAGAACTACATTTTGAATTGTTTAACACAAAATGTAGCTAAAAGCTGCAGAAGTGATTTTTATAAAGAATTTAGCTTGGAGTTCTTCATGTGTAGCCTCCAAAAGTGAATGGCTCCTAAGTCCTTGGATACTGCCACAGGCTTTTTCTGTTCTGTGTGACTGACATGCCAACGTCTGTTTCTAAATCTGAAAATCCCTTATGATCTGTGTTCTTTCTCGTGCCTGATATCTCAATCTTGCTCAAAGATGAAAGGAGATATTTTGGACAACTTCAGCTTATTGAGGTTTGAGAAAGGAACAGAACTGTAAAACTTTCTTGCTTATAAATCTATAAGTGAGAAATGGGAAATTCACCTGTGATTGTGTAGTTATATTATTTGGTAGGCACATATACTTCAAAATGCTCATACAATAAACCCAGATGTATATACAAATACAGATATATATACACATACATAGATATTCTACTCAGAAGAATGACAAAAAAAGTCATGTGAAGTATGGTGTATATTTTTAAATACTGGCATCTTGCCATTTTCTCTTCAATGGCTCTCTGACGACCAGTAGTGGGATTCAACATTAAGAATGAAGCCAAAAATAGTATGGACATAGAAGCAGCACTTTGCTTTGCTCTGCCTCAGGATAGATACTTTAACAAAGCCAATAAATCAGTTAGGTGTTATGTGTCTGCAGCAAGAAAGCCACTGGGATGTTTTCTCTGACAAACAGCAAAAGTAGTTTCCTTGGAATTGAAGAGTTTATGATTGGCTACAAATAATACAGGAATTGTTAAAAATCTAAATTAAAAAAGTGTGTTTTCACATAAGTAAATGTTTGTGCCTATGAGAAAGAAATTTTTGATTGAAGATAAAGAATATTTTAAGGGAAAATAAAAGAAAGACTGCCTGGGATATATTTGCCAATTATGTCAAGATGTTAATATCAACATAGATTACAATTTATGGAATAAGATGGTTATTAAAAAATAATTATACAAATGGATTAAATTTGAGAGAAGATTCTTTGCTACAGTTCTGCACCAGAAAATAAACTATGTAAAACTTTGTAGAATTAGAACAATTAAACATAATAGAGTCCACAAATTTACTCTATTAATAAATTATTAGTGGCATAAATGCATCTAATAATATTTTATATAGAAACTTATCAGATGTAATCTTAATGGCATCATGAATAGTTAATATAATTATTAAGAGACAAATTCAAAATCATGCACTGATATGAAGCTTCACAAAACTACTTCTCTCATTTTTCTTCCAAAAGGTTTAACTAGAATATCTTAGTAAAATAAAGTGTTTAGACTAACAAAAGATGCTTAGAAATTGGTAATCTGATGTTCAAAAAAATAGTAGCCTATTAAAGTACATGGAAGTAGATGAGAAGACAGGACAAATAAATACTAAGTATGATCATATAGAGATTATTTTACTAGAATGATGTAAAATTCAACTAGCTTTTATAAATGAGGTAGGTGTTCTTATTTAAAATATTAAGAGTGGCTTTTACTATGTAATTTCACATATTTGGAAGTGTTCTGGCTACATATTGATCTGTAACAAATGAGACAAATTTTGGGCTCTAGGATAAGCAAACAAAGTGAAAATTTAAATTTATGAAATTTTAAATGACAGTTTTGTAGGATTATTGTATTATGAAAGGTCATTCTCATAAGATTAGAACAATATCTGAGGGTGGTAAAATCTAAAGATTTTCATCCTGGGCACAAAGCCTCAGACAGATAACTATACTGAGAGAAATCAGCTCTAAACATTTAAGATGCCCAGTGAGAGCTATTGAAAATGTTCTTCATGTAACATGGATAGACCACAAAGCCATTTTTCTGCATGGAAGATCTCAACAAAAAATATTTAAAAATTAGCTTTGTGAATTAAAGAATGTCCTTTTTGCACTTTAGTATTAATTAATATTAAAATATCAAAACTATGAAGGAAATATAATTTATCATTTTCATTAAAAGTTATAGACAACATTAAAAAATATGAAACTTCACAATTAGGTCTCAGCCATCTACTAAAAACATAATCTGCTAACATGAGACATGGCTTAGGTGAACTATCAATTGCTAAATCATTCAAAAACAGAAGAGCATCATGTCTTCATAACAATATTTAACTTTACTGGTCAATAATTTATGAATATTATACATTTCTTAACCCTATTAAGCTTTTACAACTCTATATATCTACTCATCTATATACTGACTTATTCTTGTATCATTCCAGATGGTGACAAAGCAAAATCAACTAAGTTTCATCAATGGCAAATGGTTATGAAATTCTTTTATTATTCTTGCAAATATGTTATGCCTGAAATTATTTCAAATTGAAAAAATCAAATCAATTAACACAATGAACTATTTATTTTGAAATATTTTCCCTCAAAATATACTTTTTTCTTTTTTTAAGAATTTTTTATTATGAATAAAGTTATATTTTTAATCCATATATCCCCTTGTTCAAACTCCACTCCCCCTACTGTCCCTCCCAGCCACTCTCTATTGAAAAGTTATTTAATCTACTAACAACGTCAAATTCATGTGAATATTTCTCAATACTAAAGTATATTTCTATTCAGAATTAACTCATGATATATTCAATGCATTTTGCAAGTATACTATTTGGAGTTTTTATGCTATCGTTATTAAACTTTTAGGGTGATCTCATGTAACAGGGGAGCTATCTCTTTCTGATTTATTATAAAATTTACAGTTGGTTATCAGATTAAAAAGAATCATGTGTTCATTTTGTGTATCTTTCCAGAAAGAAAATTGGGAAAATAGTTATATCTGAGGAGTTTGTGCCAAAGAAAGTCAATAGAATTTTATAACTCTACATATGAGAACAAATTATTTTTATTTATTTTTTATTATGAATAATTTCTCATTTTTTATCCATGTATTCCCTTGTTCATACTCCCTTCCTCTCCTGTTTCTCCCAGTCACTCTCTCTTGTCCCAATCTCCTTATCTTCTCCCCAGCAAGAGCAGTAGGTCCCAGGGTCCTAAGGTGGCTTAGTTCAGTATCCACTACAGGCAGATCTTCTTTTCTCACCCCAACATCAAGACTGGGTCATGTGTTTCTCTAGAGGGAATGGCCTCCGCGGTGCCACTCTGAGGTTTTTCAGATCCTAAGCTGTCCAGTGGTTGGGGTTTGCAGCTTGGATATGCTATATTCATTATATTTGATTTCATGTCACTTTTAAACAATCTACAGATGAGATTAAATTTGAGAAACATTGAGTAAAATGTGATATGATAGTTTCTGTATAGAGTGCTTTAGAACAGATTTTTGGGTCACATAAAAGAGACACTGCTGCTAGAATTTTTCTGGTAAGTTAACTGTCAAATGTGATGACTGTGTTGATTTGGACACATAATCTAAGCCTAATATAAGCTGAGTGGGTAAAATAAAACAAATATATAAGAAATAGAAACAAATGGATAATTGAAGATGTTAACAGTATGTCAGGTTAAAAATTTAAAAAAAAATAAATATCAAGTGTCCTTGTACTTTAAATATAGTGCATTGCTAAGCTGTACTTGGGAAAAAAAGCAGTAGTCATAGTTAGGGTTATCTTGGCCTTTCAATCTATGTGAATATGCACTTAATGTGGCAAACAAACAGGATAGAAAGAAGTTAAGTTCACTAACATATTATTAGAAATAATTAAGAAAAATAGTAGATATGAATCAGGAAAGCAATGTAGACAGAGGGGTGCACCATAAGAAATGCTCAGCAGAAAAAGAGGAAGTAGAATAAACATGTATACCCTAGGGAGTAAAATCAGTTTCCTAGGCATCTTGACCTTCCTGTCAGAGAAAGAGAGAAAAATAATAATGAAAGGTCAAGTTATGATAGCTATGTCACAGAATAATTATTTCAAACAAAACTTATCCTGAACCTAGAAGATTTTTTACCTATTATTTAGTAGAAACATGCATAATTTTTATTATCAAAGCAACATGTGGCCTGTGTGTGATGCAAAAGTGTTTCACTAAGAATCAGAAAAGAAAATCCACAAAGGTAAACATAGACGTTGTATACATCACTTTAAGATAACCAGACCAGTGACTTGCTCTCACATAAGAAAACTAGAGAAAAAAAATTCTTTCAGATGTAGATATTGATATTACCTAGTAATTGCTACCAAATTATTGACTTTATTCCTTAGACTATAATCCAGAATAAAATGTATACATCATATCTTTTTGAGAGCACACAGCTTTCTACTTTAGATCAGATCATATAACAAAGTTAAAGTTACCCTTCTCTATGCCTACTCCAGTCTAAACACTCCTACTTAAGCCAACTAAGACCAAGCAAGTTCATCACTTTGCATTTCCAATGATCACATATCTTTCAAAAGTGATGGTGCCTAGATATTACCAAATCATTATAGCTCTGATCTAATGGATATATTATTACATTGATGAATTTATTAAGATATTATGAAGTGTTTAGAAGAGGAGGAAAGGAAGCTGCCTGGGGTAAGCGGGCCATGAGCTTAACACCTTTTAGAGGTATGTATTGTTGTTATATTTCTGTCCTCTATTTCTCTGTTGTTGGGCATCGTGATATGAACTTTCCTACTCCATCAGATTACTACACCATATGGGAGAGAAACATCTGAATTGTATACTAAAGTAAACTGTATATTCTTAAATTGTTTAAGTCAGGTGTTTTTGTGGTGATTTAACCGGTGGCTTCAGTCATATGTTTAGAAGACGTGACTGCTAATAAATGTGTGGACAGTAAAGACTGTGCTTATGTATGATCAGATGGAAGTAAGGGGGGAAAATTAAGTAAAAAGTCATTTATTTTTACATTTGACAAAGAACTTGAATATTAGTTTATCCATGTCCTAAATTTCTGTGAATGGCTACATTTAAAAGTGTTCAAACAACTGTATGGTGGCAGTTTTAAGGCAGCATAGCACTATGGGCATGCCATTCTAATGGTGGGCTGAGTTTTACTCAGATATCCAGTGGGACTCAAGAAATAAACTAAAAAACAAAAATAATTTGAAAAAAATGTTTAGTATGATACAAAAAGAAGAAAATGTAAGTTGTAAATAGCTTTTATTAAATGGAAATTATGTTTTCTTAAAGGAATATTACACACCCTGCCACAAGACAATAAAAAAATGATACATCTATAGAACGGTGCACTCTCCTCTGATTTTAGCTACTGGCATAAATAATATAAAGGCACTGTAAGACTTTCTTAAAATGTGATTGTGGGAGGGGGCGGGGGAAGAGAGGTGAGAGAGAGACAGAGAAAAAGACAAGAGACAGAAAGAAAGACTGGAGTACTTAGTTTACAAGGGGTGATAAAAAAATGTTTTCTAGTATCTGAATAGAGGCTCACAGAAGCTGATGATGCCATGATACAGAAGCAACAATTAAACCCTTGAGATAGCAAATAGGTTGGCATAAACTGTATGATCCAGTTTTTGAAGTAAGAAGAACATAAATGCAATGGAGGCTTCCACCACCACAATATAAAAGAGAGCCTAGAGGTCACAGAAACATACACACAGACACACAGAGAGACAGAGAGATAGATAGATAGAAAGACATATACATACATGAATGCATGCACACACACACACACACACACACACACACACACACACACGCTATGTAGAGTCAAGATCATTATTATTCCTAAAAAGAAACAGCATGAAGCTAAGATGCTGAAATCTATGTTGAAATGGAGAACTCATGATACTTAAAGTCTCAAACTATACAATTTCTGTCAAAGTAAAATGCAGGCAATATGTTAATAAAGCATACAGTTTCGGGGAGGGCATCTGAACTTCAAAGTGCAGCAGAGGGATTCTTAACCATCAAAGCATACATCATGCTACCAGATACCACAGATATGCATCCTTGAGGTAAAGGTTTACCCGGCTTTCTTTCCTGGGTTTCATCCTTTGTCTGTTCTAATCCATACTTACTATTATTCCTGTCTCCTGTTTAGAATGTGTATATATAGTATATATCACTGCATATCAAATGTATAAATTTTAAACCACCCTTAATTTTAGCTATCTATATTCAGTTTCTTGACCTTCTGCTCTCACCCTCTCTGTTTGATTCTCTCATCCCAATCCCACTTCTCCATAAACATTTCTGTTATTTCCCTTTTCTAGTAAGAATCATCCCTTCCACCTTATGCTCTTTCTAAATTCTGTAATTATATGGATTGTAACTTGCTAATCAATTACTTAACAGCTAACATCCACACATAAGTAAATAAATGTCATAGGGAAAACCAAATACCCGTTAAATGAAAATAGTATTAAAATGACATGCAAAGATGTTCTATAATAATAAGTGTATGCTCAGTCATCATCAGAGAAGCTTCCCCATGCAGTAGATCAGAACAAACACAGAGACTCACAGCCAGAAAATATTCAAAATGAGAGACCTTCAAATGTTCATTCATAATAGAGATGTCTTCAAAAATTCCTCCAGTCATGGCTCAGGAAATTCTATGAAAGAAAAGAAAAAAAAATACTGGAAGAGACAGAGGGGATATAGGGCACCAAGGAATTAAGCCACTTGCATGAGTCTGTACCAGATAGTGTCCTGGAGCTGAAAGGAGAGGTGGACTCATACCCCCATTGCTAACCCAGAAGATATCTCTAATTGATAGCCACTTGCAAATGAAAAGTTTATATTCTCCAAAGGAATCTCAGAGAGTAAACAAACCACTCTAATTATTTTTATTTTAAATATATTATTTTCTCATTACAATACATCTCTACCACAGTTTCCCTTTCCTCCATCCCACCAAGCTCCCCCATCTCCCCCCATCTCTTCTCTCTCCCTGGTCCATTCTCCCTCCATTTCCTTTTTAGAAAAGAACACGGTACACAAAAAGAAAAATGTCACTTAAACAGGATAAGTCAGAAACATTTCTGTTCCTTTTGTTAGAAATCTCACAAAACTACCAACCTAATAGCCATAACATATACAGAGGACCTATTGAGGATATACACAGACCCTGTGTTTGATACTATAACTCTATGAGCTAAGATGAGTCCATATGAATTCTATTTAGTTCATTTGGTGCGACATGTTCTCCTGGTGTCTTCCACCCTCCTCTGACTACTATAATCTTGCCTCACTCTCTTCATGCCTTTAATGTAGAAAGGTCAAACTGGTGTTTGCATAGAGCATTCACCCCTGACCTTTAGTCTCTTTGTAACATGAAGATATTCAGCAGACTATGGAAGGAGAAAAATGGGCACCACTCAAACTCAAGACCCTTGATCTATAATCTGTCCTGTCTGCTGGATATACTGGGGCAATGGAAGTCAGAGCTGTAGGGAAAGCTAACCAATGTTTGGATTAACTTGAGGTTTGTGGTACCATGAAAGGGAGCCCATTACCATCACTACCTGAATGGTCAGGCTTATCTGAAGCTGCATAGCCCAGAGACCTAGAGAAGAAGCAAACCTGTTATAAGCAGTAGATGGCCAACAAAAATGAACTGCGATTTTTAATTTTTATAGGGATATTAATCCTTTGGGATTCCAGAAAAAAACAACCTCATCATAATTTGAGATATATTTTGCTATCCAATTGACAACAGTAAGACTTTTTATAGTTAAATTTTATCCTCAGTTTGACTGGATTAAAAAATAACAAGAAGCTAGCAAAGGCAAGTGTGATAACATTTTTTCACATGATTATATCACGCTTGCCATCAACCAACAAAGAATTTATTCCTATTTTGAGGAATGTTTTAATGGCATTATTAGGACTCTGTGAAGTCTGTGTAGGTGGTGGGTATACATGGATAAAATAAATTACTGGGTGTCACTCACTCATGACAGTTACATATAATATAAAAGTTTTTTTCAATTGTTTTTTTTAAACTCTATCATGCAGAGACATTTATTCTTCCTCCATGTGACAACCTCAAATATATGGTTATAGATTTGATATTTTTATTTCAGAAGCTTTTCTTTTATGTGTTAAAAATGACTAGATTTTTTAAACTATACACAGATGATACATTTCTATCAATCTTCTTAACAATACTGCTTATGCCAAATTTTGGTCTATTAGAATTATTGTAATCTTACAAACCTAATCTATGATCTTTTAGTTTATATAATCTGTTAGTTACAGAGCTGAATTAATGTTTTTTTCTTCCTAACTCAGGGTACTTATTTTTATTTTTCATGACCCAACAATATTTATATCAATATTTTATAAGGTGTATCAATTAATGACAAAGGAAAGAAATATTTTCTAACAGCTATCATAACTAATACTAGCACAGGTATATGTGGTTGATGTCTGCGTGTATGTCTCTGTGTGTGTACATATGTGTAACTGCTCAAGCTTTACAAACAGTATATTATTATATGACTAATGTTTTAAATAAAAAATAAAGAATATTGAACATTGAGGAACTGCAAAAATTATAATGAATTCATCCAATATTTTTGCCCTTATTTTAAATAGAAGCAATGAGGTAGTGTTTTTATTGGTGCATTCCCAGATAAAAGTCCTTCAAATTATATTTTAACAATCATAACTTTAATGAACTCATGTAGTGGGATTATGCTGGTAATGTAAATATTTGTCCCATCTATGGGTTTAATAAAAAGCTGACTGGCCAAAGGCAAATAGAAAGTGTTGGCAGGTCTACCAAGCTAAGAAAACTGAGGAACATCTTGGAGCAGACACACCAGACAGATGCCAGAGAGCTACCAGAGAGAGCCACTACAGACATGATGAGGAGATACAGCAGATGCAGAGGAAAGAAGCTAAAATGCTGCTCTGAGAAAAAGTATGAGCCGTGTGGCTGAACAAGGTGGGTTAGATTGAGAGCAAGTGCTAGCAAATTATATGCCTGGGGTTTAGATCAATCATCATAAAACTAATATAAACCTGTGTGTGATTACTTGAGTCTAAGTGGGGCTGGAAGTGGGACTAAACCTTATGTCCATGCCTGAAAAGTTCGGGCCGGAACCATTTACAAAAAAAATGGCTGCCCAATATGGGTGATATACCCTCACATAAAGCTTGAGAAAAATTTAAAAAGGGTTTAAAAGCACTCAATCAGAGCCAAAACCTGTTTCTGAATGGTGTGTCTCACAGCAGCTGTGGTACAGAGGTGCCCTGGTGAGGTATGAGGTCTTGAATTTCAAAAGCTGGGTCTGTGGCAGGCAGCTTAAACCGAGGCTGGTTTCCGAAGTCTTACAGAAGATTTGGTATAAGAGACAAACTGGTTAGGTGGATTTAAGTTTTCTGTTCTCACAGGCAAAAGGGAACAGAATCAACGATTGAATCTTAGTAGCAGCAGCATTTTCTTGAATCAGCTCTACTTGCTTGACAAGCAGAGGTGTGGCTTTTTAATGTGAGACTTCCCTGATTCAGCCTTAGAGACAAAACACCTGGGAGTCTTTTAAGAGATTTTGCTACCAAATACTTAAATGGAGTTAACGAGCAACAGACTTGGTGATTATATGAACCCTAAAATTCCCCAGAGTAGATATTGTGTCTGTTAACTAGCTGAAAAGCTAAACTTTATTTAAACAAGGAGCTGGGTGGAGCCAGGCAGCCTCCCTAATGATGCCTTTAATCCAAATTTAATGGAAGATTAAAGGTGGGATCAAAAAGAGAAAGAAATAGAGCTGGGTTGGTCAGCTACTATAGCCAAGCAAAAGGTAGTCAGAAACAGAAAAGGAGGGGGGAGGGGGGTTGAACAAGGATATACACGGATAAAAAGTATGACTTTATTCATAATAAAAATTATTTTTAAACAGTTTGAATTGATTAAAAAAATCTGTAAGTGGTTTAGGACATGTTTAAAATATACATTGGCTTGAGAGAGAAAATATAAAGGGAAAAAGGATAGAGAAAGTCCTTAAAAAGAAAAATAAAGTAAAAAGAAATAGTAGTGAGCCATGAAAAAATGGAAAATACAAAAGAGTGTCTGGATACTGTATGTTATTGTCCTGTCTAAGGTTTTTGACTATAAGTGAAGTAGTTAAAGCTGCTAAAATGCATTTGATTACAATTGTTGCTGGATTAATCTAATGTATATATTTTATAAATAAGTTGACATTAAAATTAAAATCCAAAGATATGCTACTATGGAGAAGAGGTTTTCTTTTTATTTCTACAGAAAATGAGAAGCTGTGGATTTATTTTGAGTTAAGGAAAATAGGGTTTGATCAAGAAAGACCCCCTGAAAAGTCTCCAATGAAAATGGATGTCCCAGATGATTCAGCAATTCAGAGTATGTCTGTTGAAATTTTCTCGAAGTTCTGCATTCAAAACAACTTCAAAAAGATTGTCTGAGATAAATAGTCTTATAGACTACTCTACTAAAGACTTATCCATAATCTTAAAATTTTCTTTGGATCCCCATGGGATTGCCAATACTCCCATTCTGCAGGAAGTAGCCTAGAGAATTAGGGCCACATTTACAAAAATGGATTATGGATGTCTGTGTTTGTTTACATGTTAGGTATAAGTTTTATAGATAATGAAAAAGAAAAAGGATATTAGATCTGGGGTTCTTATTTTTAAAAGAGAAAAAGGGGAAATGTAGTGGTAATGTTGGTAATGTAAATATTTGTCCCACCTATTGGTTTAGTAAAAAGCTGATTGACCAAAGGCAAACAGGAAGTGTGGATGGGCCTATCAGGCTAAGAAAACTCAGGAATATCTCAGAGCAGACACAGACACCAGACACAGATGCCAGAGAGCTGCCAGAGAAAGCCACTGCAGAAACAATGAAGAGTCACAGCAGGTGCTGATGAGAGAAGCTGAAATGCTGCTCTAAGAAAAGGTACCAAGCTGTGTGACTGAACAAGATTGGTTGAGTTCAGATGAAGGAGCTAGCAATATGCCTGAGGCCTAGGTCAATCAGCATAAAAATAGTCCATGCCTATGTGTGATTATTTGAGGCTAAGTGGGGCTGAGAATGGGGCCAAATCTTTCGACTAGCCTTGAGAGTCTAGGCCAGAACCTTTTACAACAAACTAAAATGTTTACTTTGCATCTAAATAATAAAGTTAAGCAGGTGTAGTTGAAAAGGCCCATTGGGTGAAGCGAATTGTCTCAAATGAGTTGCAAAGGCATGCACATAACATATTTCCTTATGACATAAGCTGGAGTCTGGCTGGGGGGCCTAGTAACAGGCTCTGTCAGATATCTTGATCATCATGACCAACCAATGAAGATGATTGCAATGTCATTGGACTGAGGCCAGATAGGTACTGGGAGGAGGGTATATAAGACTTTCTCCATTGCTCAATAAAAGTGTTATCATCTTTTTTCATTAGACTCCAGATGTTTGAGCCATTGAAACCCCACTTACTCACCCTTTTCCAAACTGAGCTATTAGGACTGTGAACAACAGCAACAATCTGGAACATGCATAATATTTATGTTCTCTTGGATTTATCACATACTTAAAGTATCTACTTTTTTCTCTCTATGTTACTGCAAATCTCAAATTCTAGAAAAAATGCTCTCTGCTTTCCTAACTCTACTTTTGGGTATATCAAGATGGTAGCTGTTAATGAGGTGTTACTTATAGTAATTTACATATCTTCCAATTAGACACTCTTTAATATTTTATATAATGTAAGTAATATTTTACATTTTTGTTCCTCTCCTCATTTTTTAATACTCCTTTAGCCTTTTCCTCTCATTTTATTTTCTTCTAAATGTTTATAATATTCAATACATAAAAGGTTATATAGGAAGGTAAATGTGGGCAGGCATAAGACTTTTACTCAAAGGCTGGACACTTGGAAGATGGAGAGATTATTAGCATTAAATTTTTATGTTAGGCAAACAAAAAAAAACAAACAAACAAAACAAAACTAAACAGAAAACTTGCCAGCAGTATTTACAAGGAGATATAGAAGAAAAGTAGATACACAGAAATCACAGCCCTGTGTGTATTTGGCATTTTCGTTGGGCTGCCAACCATCTCCTAAATATAGATGTGGAGACTTATAATGGCTGGACTTAGCTTAGGATGGCTCCACTAGCTCTTTTTAACATATTTTGACCTCTTTTTATTCAACAACATTTTTATTATGGACCTTTTACCTTTCTTTTATCCCATGTCTTATTTTTCTGCATCCTCTATATCTGACTGGCTGGTGCCTAATGTTTCCCTAGAATCTCTCATCCCCAGAATAAATTCCTCCTCCTACTTACTCTCCCTACATGGAAGTCCCACCTGTTTCTTTCATTGCTATTGGCCTTTCAGCTGTTTATTAGACCAATTTCATGTCTTTGGAAGGCACAGTAAAACAGTAACACATCTTTATATAATTAAAATATTGGAACACATCTTTACACAGTTAAAAAAAATAGTCCAAAACACTTGTATCGGTTTTATAAAGTAACAAGATCTATTGGAAGTCTATCTCTCTTTTTTAAAGGTTTATTTATCCATTTTATTTTATACAACGGTGTTTTGCTACAGTTACAGACATTTGTGAGCCGCTATATATATACTCAGTGATTTTAACCACTGTGCCATCTGTCCAGCCCCTGATATGTATCCTTTTTTTGTTTCATTTAATTTCCTTTTTTTGTTACTTTTATGAATAAAGTCTTATTTTTTAACCATATATACCCTTGTTCAAGCTCCCTTTCCCCTCCTGCCCCTTCCAGTAACTCTTTCTTTGCCATATCACTTTATCTCCTCCCCAGCAAGGACAATAGGTCCCAAGGTCCCAATGTGGCTTAGTTCAGCATGCACTCCTGGCAGGTCCACTTTCCTCACTCCGACATCAAGACTAGGTCAGATGTTTCTCTTGGCGGGAGTAGGATCCAAGTTGCTGGTCCAAGGTCTTTCTGGTCGTAAGCTGTTCAGTGTTTGTGGTTTGCAGCTTGAACATGCTCTATCTCTTATAACTGATTTTAGAAAGAATTTTAAGTTTAAATCTCACACAGATTTTCAAGCTATTGCTACTTGATATAATATATATAGCATATATATATATACATATTACAGAGAAGTAGAAAGATGATCCACTTTTTCAAAGGTTTAGATATTTCAAATAAATGATACTAAAAGTTTCTATCTAGCAACAAAATGAACTTGCTTTTAAAGATGTAAAATGTTGAAAAATGAGTGGGCATTTAATAATTGCAGATGTATAATAATGAAACATTGATCATGCAGGAAGGTAAATAGCTATAAATAAAAAAAAATCCCACAAAATGATTGGTTCTGTCATATTTTAACAACTTCTAATTATTATATTATAACCTTCTTTTCTTTTTGTTCCAAGTAAAACTTACAATGTAAGAATATCAGACATTGTGAATACTGAATACATAAAGACCCTGAAGTGAATGCTGAAGTTCACTGTTTTTAATATTTTTTTATTTAAAATTTTTTCTCTTTTTTTATTATTAATAAAGTCTCATTTTTTATCCATGTATCCCCTTGTTCAAATGCCCTTCCCCTCCCGCCTCTACAAGTCACTCTTCTCTCATCTCCTTATCTCCTCCCTGGCAAGGACAGTAGGTCCCAAGGTCCCAAGGTGGCTTTGTTCAGCATTCACTCTCAGCAGATCCACTTTTCTCATCCCCACATCAAGACTGACTCAAGTGTTCTCTGGAGGGACTGGGCTCCACATACCCACCACTATTCCACCTCCCTGACCTATTCCCAGTCATCCCATGTTTTCCCCTACCAAATTCACCCATTCCTCAGAGAGAGTAAGGTCTCCCAGGGTGAGCCAATTCAGTCTGGCTTAACCAGTTGAGGTAGGATCAAGGCCCTCTTCACAAGTATTAAGGCTTAGCAAGGTGTTTCTCTATAAGGAATGGGTTTGAAAAGCTAGTTCATGTAATAGGAATAAAATCTAGTCCCACTACAAGAGGTTCTAAAATCTGCCAATGCCATTCAACTGTCATTTACATTCAGAAGGCCTAGTTCAGTCCCAGGCAGGTTCACCAGATATTAGTCCAGAGTCAATGAGCTTTTAATGTCTCAGGTCTGCTAGCTCTGTGGGGTTTTATATTATGATATTTATCCGTTTGTTCATATAATATCTCCTGCCTGTCTTTGACTGAACTAGGAGCTTGACCCAGTGTTTAGTTATGGATCACTCCAACTGCACCAATCAGTTTTCAGGATGAAGGTTTTATAATGATAATTAGGGTGGTCATCAATTTGATTACAAGGTAAGGTCAGTTTAGATACCCTCTCTACTATAGTGTGAAATCTTAGCTGGAGTCATCTGTGTGTTTGTGTTTGTGTTTTTTTTTTTTTTTTTTTTTTTTTTTTTTTTTTTTTTTTTTTTTTTTTTTTTTTTTTTTTTTTTTTTTTTTTTATAATTCCTAGCATCAGGTTTTTTTCTAACCCCACCATGTTTCCTTCTATTGAGGCATCTATTTCATTGTTCTCATTCTGGGCCTATCTCTAAACTCAACCATTTCTTCATGGTCTCTTCACACCTCCCCTGACAGCCTCCATACTATGGATCTGATTTACTCAAGAAATCTCTGTTTTCTATTCCCAGGTGGGTCCATTGATGACTTTCTTATGCTCATGAGTAGATAGAACCAACATAGTAAAAATGGCAATCTTAACAAAGCAATCTACAGATTCAATGCAATCTCCATTTAAATTCCAATACAGATCTTCATAGACCTTAAAAAAACAATACTCAACTTCATATGGGAAAATAAAAAAAATACAAGATTGCCAAAATAATCTTGTTCAATAAAAGAACTTCTAGAGTTATCACCAACACTTACTTCAAGGTCTATTATAGAGCAATAGCTTGGTATTGGCATACAAACAAACATGTGAATCAATGGAATCAAATTGAAGACCTTGAAACTAATCCACACACCTATGGACACCTGGTCATTGACAAAGAAGCTAAAAATATACATTGAAAAAAAGAAAGCATCTTCAAAACATGGAGTAAAGCTGCTTTCTGGCTTGTTCTCCATAAATTGCTCAGTCTGAATTCTTATATAATTCAGGAATAATTAACCAGTGTGTTACTCAAAATGGGCTGCACCAATCCAAATCTATCTTTAAACAAGAAAATAGCAACCACACAATTGTTGACAGGACAATGCAATGATATAAATGTCTACTTAGCTGTCTCCAATTTGTGCCATCTTACCAACAAACAACAATACAGTACAATATAGCCACCCTTGACCTTCATGAGCTTTGATTCTTTTTCAACAGTTCTGAAAAATTTGCCAAGATATAAGCTTACACATTTCTTTGAGATGACTAACCGCATCAAAGAATAAACTATGAATATAAATAAAACTACTAATGAATGAGTTTGACAAGACTGTTAAGTAATACAACCCAACAAGTTCTCTCATTATGCATATGACTTCCCCAGACACATGTTTTGACCATGTTTACAATAACAGGTATCTATTTTCTCATTTGAACCAGTAGATAGTAGTTACCTATAGATAGGTATAACTGCTATACTATAGGTAGTATAGTAGTTACTATAGATAGTTTAAGTTTGTACCTGTTATTTTCCAACTGCTTAATTTTGACAGACATCTTAAAGCAGCAATGCTATCAGTTTGTGTACTGTATTCCAAGTTCCAAACTTTTTTTTTCTAGTCAATTAAATCCTAAGTGTTAAATAAACATATAATTTTTATAAAGCTATCTGGACTTTTATGTACCTACAGGGAACATATTAACATATACAGTCAATAGCTTAAGCCTCAAACTAGAAAATTTGATAATACATTAAATAGAATATCAATTTAAAAAAATAGTAAAGATAGACCAAGTAATTAAAATTAATTAAAAGATATTATTCAAAATATGAATGTACAATTCAAAAACTTTCAAACCTTTCCTTTTTCTTTTGAAAGTTTATATAAAATATTCAAATAATTTTTTATAAAATTTATTTTCCTGAAATATTGTATTTCTTACTACATGCTATTTCCATAAGGCTTTTCATCTTGGAGATGAGGAGAAAAATCATTTTCCTCTTTGACTCTATTATTTAGTTGGCATTTAATTCAAAACAAAACCTGATTATATATTAATGTTGCATAGAATCCCTTGGGATTCCGAGAAGAAAAGCTGACAAAAGATGACAGATGCTTGCTTTTAACTACTATTTTTAGAAAACACCTTCTGATTGTGAAGTCTGTTCATACTCAAGAAATTTATTACTGGGTATAGTAAGAAGAAAATTAAGCAGACAATCTTTGAAAGTGTGAGACTTAGGGTTATGAATAACAAATCACTGCTGTATGACCTGTAAAGAATAAAAATAAATGATGTTTCTCTGATTGCTTATTTCTCATTGTCAGACACCCAAAACAGAAAAAAGCCACACTTCAATGGATAGAATTCTGATCCACTTTAGGAGGGGAAGGTGAGGAAATGACCTTGGCATATATTTGTATTATTTTGATGTAAAAAAATAACTTTAATTTGACTATTCACAATATATCTAAAACCATTTAAGTGAGATAAGTACTATATTTAATAAAAATCTACTCTGTAGAGTATTATTCATATTAAACATATAAATAAGTCATGAATACAAAAATGAAAAAGTCTTAGAAAATAAGTAATTAATCATCATATAATAGAATTTTAGATTTCCGAATAAATTAAATCATCATTCTTTGTGAAATTAAGAATGACACACAGAGACAAATACATTAAACTCTACTCTAAAATTAGACATGCAAAATAGCAAGTTATACCACAATGGAAATATTAATAGGATCATGAGAGGTAACCACTTATAGGCAGAAATGTGTCTTCAAATTATTCTGTCTTTTGATTAGGATCTGGAGATATTTTGTCAGAGAATGAAAAAATAAAAGAATATATTGTTCCTTTTTTTTCTTCTTTTTTTTAGTCTTACCATGAAGAAGACCATGCTATCAAGTCTGGAAGAATGAGTTCTTTATTTTATTTACCATTTTTTTTTCACACCAACCACTGTTATCCAACCTTCCTCTTTCTCAGTCAGCCCCCAGCTTCTCCTAACCCAATCAAGGTAGGACCAAGATCCACCCCCAAGTATCAAGACTGAGCCAGGTATTCTTTAATAGGAAATGAAATGCAAATAGCCAATTTATGCATTAGGGATAAATTTTCTTCCCACTTTGGGAAGACCCAAAAATTTCCTATGCAACACAATTGCCATCTACATTTAGAATACCTAGTTAGACCTATGCAGGATTCCCAGCATTAAGTCCATAGTAAGTGAGCTCACAGTAGCTGAGGTCAGCTGTCTCTGTGGATTTCCTCAATATATTCTTGACCCATTGCTCATATAATCTCTCCTCCTCTTTGACTGGACTGACATCTTAACCCAGTGCTTAGCTTGAATTTCAGCATTTTCTCCTATCAGTAGTTGGAAGAAGGTTCTATAATGACAACTAGGGTCCAGTTCAGGAACCTTCTTCACTATTGCTTGAGATCTACCAAGTTCTTGGGTTCTACGAAGTTAAAAATATAACTATTTAAAACTTTTGATATAACTAAACATATATTTCCTGTCTTACTGTTGAAATGCAATCAGAGACAAACATATAATAAATATATATATGTGTGTGTGAGATTACATGTATATATATACATAATTGCATATATCTTATATATGATATTGCTACATATATAATACATATGATATGTATTTGTAATATATCAACTCATTTTTATCCAGTGTCTTGTTGAATACTATATGTGTGATATCATCAATATATTCAAGTGTGGAACAAACACAGAGACACAGCAGAGTGGTTATCTATCAGGTGGGCTATGTGTGCTTTAATGGAGCCAAACTAACTCCTAAAAATCAAACCATAACCCCAGTGCTTTCATTTATGTGTACCAAAATGGAGTGCTTATATTGTTTTTGTAGTAGATCTCTGTATGCAAGTAGCTTTAGGCTATAAACCTGCTGGAGAAGTAAGATGCAGTTGCTAGGGTTTGCACACACTGGTCAGTTTGCACTCTGATCTTAGGAAGGACTTACCATCTATCTAAACTTCACCGCAAGATAAACAAGAGGATCCAGGTCTTTGCCACTTTCATGGATCTCAGGTTTTGGTTCTTGACAAGGCTATGCTCAGTTCAGCAATAAACACCCACTCATGTCTTTATCTCCTCTACATATTTACTCATCACTTACTCCAGCTGCTAAGTGAGTGTTAAATTCATTCAAGGAGAAGATTTTCTCCTAGTTAGTTTCATCAGATATAAATAGTGTATAAAAATTTAGAGGACAATTGATAGTAAAAAGACAAATGATAATATAAGGAAATCTGCAAGGAAATAGTGTAAAGAGCATTAAATGTACTAAGTATTGTAAGGAAGGCAGGCTCTAGAAAGGAGAAAACAAGACTTTACCTGCCCACATTTATCATTCAAAAATTACTGTGGTGAAGGTTCTTTATAGCTTCTGACTATTATGAATAATGCTGCTATAAGCATAGCTGAGCAAATGTTCTTGTGGTATGAATGTGCAACTATTGGGTGTATGCCCAAGACTTGTATTTCTGCATTCTCAGGTATCTGCAAAACTGCCATAATGATTTTCAAAGTGGTTGAAGATGCACCTCAACTAGAATGGGTAAAAAAAAAAAAAAGAATGGATAAAATGTGGGACATTTCCACATGATGCATTACTCAGCAGGAAAAAAAATTAAAAGACATCTTGAAATTTGCAGCCAAATGGATGGAATTAGAATAAAAATAAAAACACTCAGTGAGGTAACCCAAACTCGAAAAGACAAACATAGTATGTACTCACTCATAAGTGGATATTAGACATAAAAGACTATAATCCACAACTCCAGAGTTTTGGTAACCAGGAGGATGCTAAGAGAGATATCGATGGATTCCTCTAGGAAGGGGAAATAGAGCAATGGGAGGGGGTAATGGAAATGGGAAGAAAATAAAACAGGATGATTCAGTTAGTAGAGGAACAGAGAGGGGAACATAGAAACACATAATTTGATAGAGGAGCCATCTGAGGGTTAGGAAGAAACTTGGTACTAGAGAAATTCCCAGAATCTGCAAGGGTGACTCAAGCTAAGACTTCAAGCATTAGGTAAGCGGGTACCTGAACTGGACTTCCCCTGTAATCTCATTAATGGCCACTCTAATTTTTTATTATAGGACAGTCATCCAGCAATTGAAAGAGCCAGATTCAGAGATGCACCGCTAAGCACTGGGTCAATATCCCAGTCCACTTGAAAAGAGGACAGAGGTAATATATGAACAAACTGGCCAAAAGCCTGGTGGAGGAACCCAGAAAGACAGCTGACTCAAGAAATTGGGAGCTCATTGACTCTGGCTTGAAAGCTAGGATACCTGCATGGGACCCATCTAGACCCTCTGAATGTGGATGACAGTATTGTGGGTTTGGGCAGTTTTCAGGGCCTCCTGCAGTAGGAACAGAATTATTACTATTGTATAAACTGGCCTTTTGGAGCCAATATCTTATGGAGGAATGCCTTGCTGAACCGTGAAACAGGGAAAGGGTTCTGTCTCAAACTGATATGCAAGTCTTTGTTTGTTTGTTTTTTGATTTATTATTTACTTTTGAATAAAGCCTCATTTTATATCCATGTATCCCCTTGTTCTAACTCCCTTCCCCCTCCTCCCGCTCCCAGTCACTCTTTTTTCTCTCCATCTCCTTATCTTCTCTCCAGCAAGGGAAGGAGGCCCAAAGGTCCCACGATATCAGCATTCACTCCAGGAAAGTCCAATTTCCTCATCCTAATATCAAGACTGGATCAGGTGTTCTTGTGGACAGAATAGGCTCCAAGGTACCAGTCTGAGGTGTTTCAGATCCCAAGCTGTTCAGTAGTTGTGGTTTGCAGCTTGGTTGTACTTTGTTTTTTAATTAAAGTCCACTAATGAGTGAGTACATCCCCTGCTTTTCTTTCTGAGTTTGTGATACCTAGCACAGGAGAATATTCTCCAAATCCATCCATTTGCCTGCAAATTTTAGGATATCATTTTTTCTTACTGCTGAGTAGAACTCCATTGTGTAGATGTATCACAGTTTGTTAATCCATTCTTCAGTTGAGGGGCATCTAGGTTGTTTTCATAGTCTTGCTATTATGAACAATGATGCTATAAACATAGTTGACCTAATGCTTTTGGGGTGCGAATGTTCATCTTTAGGATATATGCCCAATAGTGGTATTGCTGAGTCCTTGGGGAGACTGATTCCCAGTTTTCTGAGAAACTACCCCACTGCACTCCAGAGTGGCTGAACAAGTTCACACTCCTACCAATAATGGAGGAGTGTTCTACTTGCTCTGAAACCTCTCCAGCATAGGCTGTCATTTGTGTCTTTAGTCTTTGCAATTCAGACAGGTGTAAGGTGGTAACTCAAACTTGTTTTGACTTGATTTCTCTGATGGTTAACAATGTTGAGTATTTTTCAAGTGCCTTTTAACCATTTCTAATTCTCTTGCTGAGAATTCCATTTTTAGTTCTGAACAGCATTTTTTGTTTGTTTTTTTTCTTTTTTTTATTTTTATGAATAAAAAAGTCACATTTTCTATCATTGTATATCCTTATTCAAGATCCCTCCCCACTCCCACCACATCAGGTCATTCTCTCTTCTACACATCTCCCCATCAAAGACCCCCCTCCCCCACAGGCGATCCCAAGGTCCCACTGTCTCAATATTCCTTAGTTCAGCCTCCACTCCTGGCAAATTCAGTTTTCTCCCTCCAACCTCAAGACTGAGTCAGGTGTTCCTGTAGGGGGAGTGGGTACCAAGGAGTCAGTCCAAGGTGTTTCTGATCCCAAACTGTTCAGTTGTTGTGGTTTGCAGCTTTGGCATGCTTTGCTTATTTTTAAATTGAGTTACTAATGCTTTTGGCTCTAGTTTCTTGAGTTTTCTATATATTTTAGAGATCAGTCCTCTGTCAATTGTAGGACTAGTGAAAAATATTTTTCTACTCTGTAGGCTGTCGTTTTGTCTTACTGACTGTGTCCTTGGCTTCACAGAAGCTTCTCAGGTTCAGGAGGTCTCACTTATTCATTGTTGTTCTTAGTGTCTGTGCTGCTGGAGTTATAATCAGGAAGTGGTCACCTGGGCCAATGCATTGGAGGGTATTTCCCAATTTCTTTTCTATCAGGTTCATTGTGGCTGAGTTTATGTTGAGTTATTTGATCTACTTGGATTTGAGTTTTGTGCAGGGTGATAGGTTTGGATCTATTTGCAGTTTTCTACACACTGCCATCCAGTTACGCCAACATCATTTGTTAAAGATACTATCTTTTTTCCATTGAATATTTTGGGCCTCTTTGTCAAAGATCAGGTGTGAACAGGTTTTTGGGTTAGTGTCTGGATCCTCAGTTCAATTCCATTGATCCACAAGTCTGGTTTTATGCCAGTACCAGGCTGTTTTTATTACTGTAGCTCTATAGTATAACTTGAAGTCTGGGATGGTGATGACTCCTGAGGTTCTTTTGTTGAGCAAAATTGTTTTGACAACCCTGGCTTTCCTGTTAGTCCAAATTAAATTGAGTATTGTTCTCTCAAGGTCCGTAAAATATTGTGTTGAGTTATATAGTTATACAAAAATATCATCTGCAAATAGAGATCATTTCACTTCTTCTTTTCCAATTTGAATCCCCTTAATCTCCTTGTGGTCTCTTATTGCTTTAACTAAAGCTTTGATAACTATATTGAATAGATAAGGAGAGAGAGGACAGCCTTGGCTAGTTCCTGATTTTTGTGGGATTGCTTTAAGTATTTCTTCATTTACTTTGATGTTGGCTGTTGTCTTTTTGTCAATTGCCTTTATAATATTTAAATATTATTCCTGTATTCCTGATTTCTCCAGGACTTTTATCATAAAGGAGTGTTTGATTTTGTCAAAGGCTTTTTCAACCTTTAAGGATATACTCATATGGTTTTTCTCCTTCAGTTTTTTTATATAATGGATAAGATTTACAGTGTTCTGTATGTTGAACCATTTCTGCATTTCTGGGATGAAGCCTACTTGGTCATGTTGGATGATGTTTTTATACGTTGTTATATACAGTTTTCCTGGATTTTGTTGAGAATTTTTGCATCAATATTCATGAGGTAAATTGGTCTGTAATTCTCTTTTTTTTTATTGTGTCCTTGAGTGCCTGGATATTAGGATAATTGTGGTCTCATAAAAAGAGTTTGGCAATATTCCTTCAGTTTCTACATTATGAAACAGTTTGAGGAGTATTGGTATTAATTCTTCTTTGAATATCTAGTTGAATTCTGCACTGAACACTGGACCTGGGCTTTTTTTACTTGGGAGACATTTAATGGCAGCTTCAATTTCCCTTTGAGTTATAGAGCTGTTTAAATATTTAATCTGATCTTGATTTAATTTTGGTAAGTGGTACCTGTCAAGAAGGCTGTCTAGTTCTTCTAGATTTTCCTTTTTTGTGAAGTGTAGATTTTCAAAGTGTGACTGATAATTCTCTGCTTTTTCTGGGGGTCTGTTGTTATGTCCCCATTTTAATCTTGGATTTTGTTGATTTGGATACTGTCGTTCTGCTTTTTGATTAGTTTGGATAAGGGTTTATCTATCTTGTTGACTTTCTCAAAGAAACAACTCTTTGATTCATTAGTTCTATGTATTGTTCTTTTTGTTTTAATTGTATTGTTTTCAACTGTAAGTTTGATGATTTCCTGCCATCTACTCTTTCTAGGTCTGTTTGCTTCTAATTGTACAAAGGCTTTCAGCTGTGCTGTTATTTCTCTAGTGTGGGGTTTCTCTAGGTTTTTCTCATTGGCATCTTGTGCTATGAATTTTCCTCTTATGGCTGCTTTCATTGTGTCCCACAAGTTTGGGTATGATGTGGATTCCTTTTCATTAAATTCTAGAAAGTCTGATTTATTTCTTAATTTCATCCTTGACCCAGAGGTGGTTCAGTTGAGTGATGTTTAGTTTCCATGAATTGGTAGGCTTTTTGTGATTTTCGTTGTTGTTGTTGAAGTCTAACTTTAGGCCCTGGTGGTCTGATATGATAGAAGAGATTATTTTCATTTTTTTGTATCTATTAATATTTGCTTAATGACCAATTATGTGGTCCATTTTAGAGAAAGCTCAATGTGGTGCTGAAAAATATGTATATTCCTTTGCATTTGTTTGGAAGCTTCTATAATATCTATTAAATCTATTTGCATCATAACCTCTGTTAGACCCCTATTTCTCTGCTGAGTCTTTGTCTGGTTGAACTATCCAAGGTTGAAAGTGAGATATTGAAGTCTCCCACTATTAGGGTGTGAGAGTTGATGTGGGGTTTGATCTTCAGTAATGTTTCTTTTACATAGGTAGGAGCCCTTATATTAGGGGCATAAATATTCAGTATTGAAATCTCATCCTGATTAGATTTTCCTGAAATGAATAAGTAATGTCCAGCCTAGTCTCTTTTAATTGATCTTAGTTTGAAGTCGACTTTGTGAGATATTAAAATGGCAACACCAGCTTGTTTCTTGGGGCCATTTGATTGGAAAATTTTTTGTAACCCTTTATTCTGAGCCTGTGTCTGTCTTTGGGATTGAGATGTGTTTCTTGTATGCAGCAGAAGGATGATTTCTCTTTTTGTATTCATTGAGTTAGAGTTTGTCTTTTCATAGGTGAATTGAGTTCATTGATATTAAGATATATTAGTGACCACTGATTGTTATTTCTTGTTATTTTTGGTGCTGGCTTATATGGATTTCCTCCTCTCTTTGGGCTTTTCTTCTGTGGGATTATCAGTTGTCTGTGGTTTCATTGGTGTATTTGGGTTCCTTACGTTTGAGTTTTCCCTCTAATACTTTCTAATGGCCCAATTTGTGGATAAGTATTGTTTAAGTGAAATATCTTGTTTACTCCATCTATGATCATAGATGACTTTGCTTAGCAGAGTAGTCTGGGTTGGCAGCTGTGCTCTTTTATTGTCTGTATAACTTCTGACCAGGACCTATTTGCTTCCATTGGTTCCAACTGAATAATCAGGAGTTTTTCTGATGGGTCTGCCTTTATAGTTAGTTATGTTGGCCCTTTTCTTTTGCAGCTCTTAATTTGTTTTCTTTTTTGTATGATTTGTGTCTTGATTATTATGTGGTAGGCAGATTGTAAGCTTCTTGTACCTTTATCATCTTTTCCTTCTTTAAGTTTTGAAAGTTTTCTGCTATGATTTATTGAATATATTATCTGTGCCTTAGAGGTAGTCTTCTTCTATTCTTATAATTGCCAGGTTAGGTCTTTTCATGGCATCCCAAATTTTCTGAACATTTTGTGTTATGGCTTTTCTGGTTTTAGTGTTTTCTTGACTGATGTATCTATTTCCACTATTGAGTCTTCCCCTCCAGAGATTTTGTCTTCCATCTTTTGGATTCTGTTGGTTATGCTTATGCTTATATCTGTAGTTCCCGCTCTTTCCTTCAGATTTTCTCCTTCCACCTTTGCCTCACTTTGTGCCTTTTTCATTGCTTCTATTTCAATTTTTAGTTCCTGGGTTGTTTCTTTTATTTGGTGGTTTTCCTTTTCTTGGTTTTCTTTGTTTCCCTTCAAGGATTTGTTCATCTCTTGTAATTTTTTTTGTTTATATTTTCTTCTATCTCTTTCAAGGAATTTTTTTATATCTTCTTTTTAGACTTCTATATTCTTCATAAAGGTATTTTTGAGGTTGTTTCCTCTTCATTACTTTGTTGATGTCTTGGTGCTATGCCACCAGTTTCTTGTGGTGTTGCCTTGTTCTTTATATTGTTATATATTTTCATGCACTGGCATCTGCCCATTGTGCTACTTGTTCACACTGAGTCAGCTATGAGTCGGTTGTGGTTAGAAGGCTTGTGTGTCTCCTGTCTGCTCTGAACACAGGGTCTTCATTGGTCTGTGTTTCAAAGGCATCTGTCTATCTGTCTATGATGAACAAGTTTGCTCTAGAGGTGGGGCCAAGCTGAAGGAGTTCCTTTCTGGTAGGAACTGGTGGGAAATGACCCTTCCAGATTCAGCCTAGGTCTAGTCAGCTAGCCTAGAGTTTGAGATCCATACCCTAGGAATAAACGAGCTCCCCAGAAAGGGCTTCTTTCAAGGCAGCCCAGGAGTTGAGGTTCCCTCACCTCTGAGTTTTCTCTGGACATGGTTCAGAGTCTGTCTGCAAGTCTTTGTTGACTGCTTATAGGAAGGCTTGCTCTCTGAGGAGTGGATGGGGAAGAGAGAGGGGAACATGAGTGATGAGTTGGAGGAGTTGAGACAGAGGGGACTGTGTTTAGTATATAAAATACAAAAATACTTTGAAATAAAAGAATATTTTAAAATATTGTGATATGTACAAGCCTGCACATATATGAGAGCTTTGTTTTGACAGTGATGAGTACATGGATATATGTCCCTGCTTTATTGTGTGGAGTACCTGCAATGCAAACACCACACATCCATTTGTTCCTTTTCCTATTGTTTATAAAAAATCAAATGAATTTTGAAAATTAGTTAACTATTTTTTGTGTTCGGCAATGCTCTTGTACACTGTAAAAAAATGTTATTCATATTGTTTCAATAACATTTTGATTGGCCAGTAGATAAGCAGGAAGTAGAAGTTTGACAACCAGACCAGGAGAATTCTGGGTGGCAGAGAAAAGAGAGAAAGAACATGCCAGCCAAATGAAGAGAAAGCAAAATGTGATAGCCTTACTGAATACAGGTGCCAAGCCAAGTGGTTAAACACAGATAAAATATAAAATGTAAGATTTATTGTCCTAGCAGTCACTATAATATTAAACCTCTGGGTAATTATTTCATAAGTGACTATAGGACCTTCAGTGGGAGATATTTATCCATATACAAGGATCTGGGTGGGGCAGAATCTTCCTACTACAGTGTCTTCCATCACATTTATGGAAAAGCTAACGATAATTAAAAGTTTATTTTCTAGTTTGTATCAAACTAAAGAAGGATGTATAAGACAAGTGACTGATGGCCCATTAAAAATTGAAAAGGTTTTCATGATGAAAACATGGCACTTTATTAATACAGGACAGGAAATTGTTATATTGCCTTATATAGTTCACAAATCATTAATATAGTTCACAAATCAAAAATATTATGCATTTATATAATTTACATATATTCTAGTATTGATTAAAGGACAAACTAAAATAAAGGATAAAATAAATTATATTTTCCTTTTCATGTGTTGTATATATGTATATTGCTTCATGCATTTGAGCACAAATATGTTCTTTTACATGCTGAGGCTATACATCTACATCAGAGGTCTTTCTATGACTCTCTCCATCTTAATTTTAGGAACCCAGTCTTTCAACTTAACCTGGTCAATAAGCTTAGGGATGTACTTGTCTCTGTCTATCCCAGAAGTAAAGAAATCATCAATGGATAACATACTTGCTTTTATATGGATACTGGAGTTTGAGTTCTGCTACTTATGATTATAGTGGCATTTACAAACTCAGTAAACTTTTCATCTCATAGCATAAACACCTTCACATATGTTTATGTAATAGTTATTATATGTAAAATTTTTATATATAAATGTATATCATAAAGTATACATATAAGTAAGTATACATATAATATAGTATACTTCACATGTATATTACATGTTTAGTATAAAGGATATACATATGCTTAACTAAACAAACTCTTTGCTATAAAGAATCATATCCTTAATAAGACACAAATCAAGAATGTTAATAATAAATATATTGTACATAAATAAAATTACTTTAACACATATTGAAATTTATTTATTCTGATTGCAGTCTTATTTTATACATTTAAAAGTATGTTATTTGATGTTAATATGAAACCTGTATCCTGGGTGAATCAAGCTGATGTTTCATAATATTCAATTGAGTAATTAAAAACACTGTGCAGAAGTTTTATTTAAATCTTCTCATAAACACACTAGAGAGATAAACAAATATAATTACAAATAGCTGTTCAATGTTGTCATATCATCTGTTGTGATCTCCTCTTTAGTCTGAACCAATATTGAGGACAAATGTCAAATTATATATACCCTGCTCATTTCTCTTTCAAAGCATTGATCAAATCATTATATAGTCTCTTATGCAAAACTCGTACAATTGAAATCATTATAAATTTAACTGTAACATGTATAAATCAAACTGAATTTATTATCTCAGATATGCTCTCATAGGATTATATTTCCTTGTCTCTCACTAGAATTCTGGTATTTGAAATGAAGTTACTGAAAACAGAAAAATTAAGTTTTATATTAAAGGTATTATTGTATGTGACTGCTGTGACTTTTCCTTTCTTGTCATTTCAGACAATACTGTAATGATGAGTCATTGGGTTCTGTCTTCATCATAGTAAGGTTAATGGTTTGAGCTCACAGAAAATGTCTTAGGACATCAATAGGGACAAAGGTGGAGCAAGGGCAAGTGTGTTGTCAGGAATTGATTTCTAAATTGCTCTGTTGCCAGCACACAGGCAAGAGAAAAGGGTAATATTCTAGAGCTATAACAGATCTCTGGAGAAAGCTGAAATGTATAGCAGAACTGTCAAAGCATTAATGGTGGAGATGACTCCACCCTCCTACCACATCAGGTCATTCTCTCTTCTCCACATCTCCCCATCCTCCCCATAGGCAGGCAGTCCCAAGGTCCCAAGGTCCCAATATTGCTTAGTTTAGCCTCCACTTCTGGCAAATCCAGTTTTCTCCCCACAACATCAATTGCCTGTATTTTTGTGAGTGCAGCTTACTTCCTTTGGTTGAAGTTGTTCTTCCAGTAATTTTTGTAGAGCTGCATTTATGAATAGATTGTTTAAATCTGGTTTTATCATGGAATAGCTTGTTTACTCACTCTATGGCAATAGAGAGTTTTGCTGGGTATAGTAGAATGTACTAGCATCTGTGGTTTAATTATTTTTTCATACATCTGTGCATGACCTTCTGGCTTTAAGAATCTCCACTGAGAATCCATGAATAATTCTTTTTTTGTTTTTTGTTTAATTTTAATTTTTATTTATTTTTTTTTTATTTTACATAACAGCCACGATTTTCCCTCTATCTCCTCTATCTGCTGCTCTTCAGTTCCTTCTTCCCCATTCCTATTCACTCCTCACATAGCGTATATGGCCTCCCATGGACAGTCAACACTCGTCTGCCTTTTGATGATACTTGGCCTTCTTAATTAGAGTTCTTAATTACCCAGATTTTCCATTTTCATAATTTCATCAGTTACATTTTCTTTATTTTATTTGTTTTAATTTTCAAGTCTTGAAATGTTTCTTGTTTTCTGTCAATTCTTTGTCATGTCTTCAAATGCTTTCAGGAAATTTTTATTTCCATTTTAAGCACTTCTATCATCTTTATAAACTTATATTTAAAATTATTTTGTTTTGCTTAATCTGTGTTGTGATGTTCAGGTCATGCTTATCATCGACAGGAGGATGCTGGGGTAGGTGTGATTGAATGGCACAGGGATTTTTATAGAAACCGAATCCAATGAATGGTGCAGACTGCCTGCAAATTTCTCATGTGCTGGATCTGGCTACCAAAGTTTTCACCAGAGCAGTGGAATTTCATCAACTTTAATGATAGGGCCCAGTTTCCTTGGCTGAGATGGGAAGAAGAGGGACACAGGATATGCCCTGGCGCTTAAGGCCTAGAATTGGTTCATTTTCTAATTCCAGATTTTCATTTTCATAAATGTTATTACAATGAAATATCATAATGTGGTGCTGTTGGCTATATTAAAATGCTTGGCTAGAATGCACAATGTTTTAAATTTTATACCCATACCTCATAAAGCAACCAGAAAATACAAAGAAAATGCACAGATGAGTAACTTAAGGAAAGTTTATGTCAAAATCTGTAAGAATTAATAGTTGTTGGACAAGACATATGACTATTTTTAGTGCTAAGTCCTAGTATATAATGGAATAAACCACTAGTCAACTTTCAGTTTCTTTTCCTCAAGTTAATTAGACATATACATTCTATTACACAATAAAGAGTTATCTCTAGAAATTCATACTGTTGTTTGACATACATGTTTTATTATATAGTTAGTAGCCATTTATCTGCCTGCATTCTCTAATATTTGTGAAACTGAAACATTTTATAGGGGGTGACTAAAGCATCAGCTTTTCTCTAAGTACCACTTCCAAACAAGTACAAAAAGTAGTATCCTCAATTCTACACTTTGATTATCTACTGCAATGGCTCAAAAGATTGTGGTGCTTTTTTAAAGGCTCGGGACTTGAGTTTGATTACAAGCAACCACACAGGACAGGTAAAAACAGATTCCCACCATTAGCTTTCTGGCTTTTATAACTATACATATTTTCTTTGGTTCAAAGAAATACAAAATATGTATAGTCCTGTAGAAGATAAAATTCTCTTTGGGTTTTTATTCTAATTGTCTTTATTTTCATCCTACACATATTGAGTTGATGGGAATCAAACTATTTTCTATATTTTGTTGTTATTTTGTATTTCATATAGCTTCCTTGAGCTATTCCACACCCAAGGGTGACATCAGAAAGATACAAGGCAAAAACTCTGAATATAAGTATGGCAAAATTTTGCTCTTTTTTATCTGTGTATCTCTGTTACATGATCTCTGCTGCCTCATCACTTAATAAAAGAGCTGATTTGAGAGCTCAGCCACCTCTTGTTTCTAATTATTTATTTTTAACTCAAATTATTGACTCAGTTAAAGGCCATCTTACCTTAGAACCCTACAGTGTTCATTCAGAGGTTGTAATAAAAACTTGCTTTAAATATTTGTCAAATACAGATCTTTCTAATATTTTCAGTCTTAATAAAAATATTAGATAAAATGTTTTTATCTCCAAATTAATTTAGAAATGAGACAAAAACTTCATTCTCATCTCCTGGGACATTGTCACAGGTTAGAGAAGAGGCAAGTCTGTAGCATTTGAGTAGTGAGACATTTCTGTCCCACCAACAACTCTTAAGTACTCAGAAGCTATATCCCACATAACTGATTTAGAGGCTTAAAATAATAGTAAATGCTGGTTCAATAGCTTAAGCATATTACTAAGCAGATTTTACACTTAAATTAATTCACCATTATTATGTATGTTTAGCCATATGGCTTGGTACCTTTTCTTAACAAGTTACCTTGCTTTTTTCTCATCCTGCGTTTTTTTTGTTTTTGTTTTTGTTTTTTGTTTTTTTGGATTTTTTTGTTTGTTTGTTTTGTTTGTTTGTTTGTTTGTTTTTTTGCTTCTGCCTAATGACTGTGTCTTTGCCTTTTCTCCTTGTCTGGTCACCTCACATATACTTCATGCCTGACTATTGGCCAACTAGCATTTCCTTAAACCAATAAAAGGGACAATTTCTTACAGTGTACAAGAGCGTATTTAACAGCTTATTTGTGTTGAAAAACCCATTTTTTATCGACTTAAATTGCAAAGATTTTCTCTACTAATTCTGCATGGACTTGGCAAAGGCAATATCCTAGGAAGACATAGACATTCAGTCATTTGTATAGCAAACTTGGATGATAGTGATCTTATGGTAATGTTGGACATGTATCAGCACCTCAAAATAATTCACTTAAATATTTCTCTAAAGTAACATGTAATTCTTAGACTGCCTGATGTACTAAGGAAAAAAATCATTTTGCAAGCCTTCATTTTATGATCAACTCATTTTATTTTTCTTTCAGGATATGAAGAGAAGAAAAACAAGAATATAACATTGTAAAGAGCATTAATAGATCATGCAAGAAATGAAGTATAAGTTGAAATGCTCTATGAAAAAATGACTGGAGGGCTTTCTGGTGTTAATTAGTGTACTAAACACAAGTGAACAGGTACATATTTGGGGACATCAAAGAAATGCAGAGGGTTAAAAATAGTTTTAACCAACACGTCCTTTGTATTTTCCTTCTGTCAAGCAAAGGAAACTGAATGTGGTTGTCTATTACTGTTCCTTAAATAAAATAACAAGTTGTTACTTGGGCAATTTATCATGCCATTTGTTAAAGTACTATATTTTTCTAAGAAATTTGGCTTGATGGGTAAAGATGAGCTTTTTTCTTACTCGGATTTTCACTTTTGACAACCTTAAAGTATATTTTTATCATTGCATGTTTTCTCAAGTTTAATCTCTATGGAAAATAATCTATTATAAGGCAGATTTGTTGAACAAGTCCTGCAGAGCCTCAGAAATTCATCCCTCCAGGGATGCTATTTTTTTAATGGTGTAATGCATATAGCTAACTACTAAAGACAAATAAAAATAGATATAAAACACACAAGGACATAAAAATCTATGTCTTTTATGCTATTTTTTAAAACTTTAAGAAAGTGGAAATCAATCCCCTCCCCACCAAAAATCCATCCATTTTGATTTTATTGTTCAGATTCATGTTAAATTTAATTCTAAAACACAGAAATAATTCCTTTTGTGAAATACATTGCCTGATAGCGTGTGTTCCAACAGTGACATTTCATGTTTAGCTCAGATTGTGTATGCTTTTGTTGGCTGAAAAAAATTGATATTCAGCTAAAGAATTTTGCAGTGAGTTGGTAGGTAACGTACGTAATTGGCTTTCAGATAAAATCTAGGTTTACCACATGTTTGAATTCCTTGTTTCTTTTTTTTTTCTCTTCATTTATTTTGTATTTATCAAAAAAACCAGTAAAATGAATTTAAAATGCTGAAAAGTTAACAATAACTATAAAGAGGATAAAAATCATAAGCATGAATTATCAAGGGTGATAATGCAAATAAGATTGCTACACATATATTTACTTTGTGTTCAGCTTTCAATCTGAATTTTTTTTCCAACCCTGTATATCCTTATTTAAGGTCCCTTCCCCCTCCCACCACATCAGGTCATTTTTTCTTCTCTGCAACTCCCCATCCCCTCATCCCCCTCCCTGGGCAGGGAGCAGACAGTCCTATGGTCCCACTGACCCAATAATGCTTGGATCAGTCCCCACTCCTGGCCAAATCCAGTTTTGTCCATCCTCCCTCAAGAGTGAGTCAGGTGTTCCTAAAGTTGGAGTGGGATCCAAAGGGTCAAGCCAGAGTGTTTCTGATCCCAAGCTGTTCAGTGGATGTGGTTTGCAGCTTGGGTATGCTTGGCTTTTTTTTCTTGTTTGTTTGTTTAGAGACCACTAATGAGTGAGTACATCCCCTGCTTATCTTTCTGAGATTGTGATACCTCACTCAGGAGGATATTCTTCAAATCCATCCATTTGCTTGCAAATTTTAGGATAACATTTTTTCTTACTGCTGAGTAGTATTCCATTGTGTAGATGTACCACAGTTTGTTAATCCATTCTTCAGTTGAGGCACATCTAGGTTGTTTCCAGGTTCTTGCTATTACAAATAATGCTGCTATGAACATAGTGTGAATGTGTCTCTTTAGGGTATACACCCACAAGTGGTAATGCAGGGTCCTTGGGGAGATTGATTCTCAATTTTCTGAGAAACTGCCATATTGCATTCCAAAATGGCTGCACAAGCCTACACTCCCACCAACAAAGGAGGAGTGTTCCCCTTGTTCCACATTCCCTCCAACATAGACTGTCATCTGTGCCTTTTATCTTAGCTACTCTAATAGGTGTTAGGTGGTATCACAAAGTTGTTTTGATTTGCATTTCTCTGATGGCTAAAGATGAAGAGCACTATTCCAGGTGTCTTTCAGCCATTCGTAGTTCCTCTGCTGAGAATTCCCTTGTTAGATCTGTACCCCATTTCTTGATAGGGTTATTCAAGGTTTTGAGCTCTAAATTATTGAGCTCTTTATATACCTTAGAGATCAGTCCTCTATCACTTGTAGGCTTGGTGAAAATCTTTTCCCATTCTGTAGGCTGGCGTTTTGTCCTATTGACAGTGTCCTTGGCTTTGCAGAAGCTTCCCAGCTTCAGGAGATCCCACTTATTGATTGTTGGTCTTAGTGTCTGTGCCACTGGTCTTATATTAAGGAAGTGGTCGCCTGTGCCAATTTGTAGAAGTGTATTTCCCACTTTCTTTTCTATTAAGTTCAAAGTGGTTGGGTTTAAGTTGAGGTCTTTGATCCACTTGGATTTGAATTTTGTGCAGGGTGACAGGCTCAGATCTATTTGCATTTTTCTGCACACTTCCATCCAGCTATGCCGACACCATTTGTTAAATATGCTATCTTTTTTCCATTGAATGTTTTGGGACTCTTTGTCAAAGATCAGGTGTTCATAGGTTTTTGGGTTAATGTCTGGATCCTCAATTCTATTCCATTGGTCCACAAGTCTGTTTTTATGCCAGTACCAGGCTGTTTTCATTACTGTAACTCTATAGTATAGCTTGAAGTCAAGGATGGTGATACCTCCTGAGGTTCTTTTGTTGAGTAAAATTGTTTTGGCAATCCTGGCTTTCCTGTTATTCCAAATGAAATTGAGTATTGTTCTTTCAAGGTCCAAAAAATATTGTGTTGGGATTTTGATGGGCAGTGCATTGAATCTGTAGATTGCCTTTGGTAGAATTGCCATTTTTACTATGTTGATCCTACCGAT